>APFE031375960.1:0-65373 GCA_000404065.3 Pinus taeda
CAAATATCATTTTCTTCGGGAACAAGTGCTTGAACAAAAGGTCAAATTGGAGTATGTTCCCTCCAAGGAACAAGTTGTTGATATATTCACCAAGCCACTGCCCAGGGAGACATTTGAATACCTCAGATAGAAGCTGGGAGTAGTTGATGCATCATCTTGCTGTTGACACTTATTTGTTTCAGAGAAAAGTGGTTTTATGCGAGTTTCATGAAGAGCATCTGCGTACATACACCGATTTCTACGGATGCAGGCGCATATATTTTGGTTTGAAGAAAAACAGTGGGCCAGACTCATGATGAAAAGAGTCTAATATGGGTCTGATAGAGACCATCTAGCACAGGTTCAGGGGGAGCATATACTTCTAATAATGCATTGTTGGCATTATCTTAGAAGATCTTGGTACAACTTCACAGTTGTTTTTTATTCAGGAGGAGAGGGAGATCATGGTTGATGGTTCGGATGGTGATTGATAGATGTTGTTGATGACAGTTTCTTATGACTATCATAGTATTGGTCTCCATGTCATGTATTTCTTTATTAAGGTCGTGTAACGACCTATTTTTTTTCCCCACTATGCCTGGGATGGATGATGTAATATTCTTGTTTTATCATGTTTTTTTTTTTTGGTGTATCCCCACATGGTTGGGTGGATGAGTCAATTTTTGGTATATCCCCACTTGGTTGGGAGATGGATGTATGTATGAGTCTTTGGTGATAGGAAGGTCATTTATGATGTATAGAGTTATGTTCTTTCTTGTAGAACATATTTTTGCAGACCTTGCCTACAGTCACGGGGAGCATGGACAACACATCAGAGTAGAGATTTCAGCATGTACTCTGGGGGAGCATAACCCTTTACCCTTGATGACAAAGGGGGAGAATGAATTTGAGTGACTTGGGGTTGCCATCAAGTCCAAAGGGGGAGATTGTTGGTATTATGATACAGGATTGGCACTATGGCACAGGTATTGTCCTTGATGGCAACTCACTCGGAAAATCACTCAGATGACAGTTCACGCTCACAAGCTCTCAGAATAAAGGAAAAGAAGGTATACACAGGTTCCCATTGACCAAGCTGCGTATACACGCGGATTCATAGACCAAAAGGCACGTATGCGTATACACTCACTTTCATGCATAGAAAAGCGTGTACAGTTTGGAAAACTTGGTTTTTGGTCCTTGGTATTTGGACCATGGTATCTCATCCAAAGTGTTGAACCCGGGTATTTGGACCCACGTATTGGTTTAAAGTGGTTTTGGACCATGGTATTGAGTAAGGCCTAAGACTATAAAAGGGGAAGGAGATCATTAAGAAAAGGCACTCAAGGATTGAATATCTTATGAAGAGCAAGATCTAGAATACTGGTCATTGGGTTATGGTGCATAGTTGAATCTGATTCAAGGAGGAACCTGAGTGCTAGAAGAAGGATAAGTTCTATTGATGGGTCAAGATCTTAAGGCTTGGAGAGAAGTATCTTTGTGTGATTTTGATCTGTTAGATTTGGCACATGACTTGATCTATAAATCTGATGATCTGGGTATAATTGATGTCTGAATAGTTGAAAAGGGTAAATTATCTTTTATAGATCTATACGCAGGTTTAGCATAGCAAAGGAGCATATACACGCTAGTTCGGTAATTCAAAACTGCGTATATGTAGGTTTTCCTTAATATAACAGCGTATGCACGCAATTTCTACATATTGAAGTAGCATACATCTCATAAAATATGTTTTAGCTACTTTTATTTATCGATGCAGTGTTTTGGGTTCAGTATTGGTTTCTGGTTACTATTACTCTATTCTGGTTACTGCGTTCAGAGAAGTGATTGTTTGATTCAATTTTGGTTGGTGTAAAGGAGATTGGTTTATGCAGATATATTTGATGTTTGATTGATGTTATTGATGGATCTAGTCTGAAAATTTATGAAACGTGGTCCCTGGAAGAAAAGAGAAGGTTGTGCCTTATGTAGGTCAGCACCTATATACTAGTACATCAGCTAGTACAAGAGCTAAGGGGGTTGTAGCTCCCTTCCAGGAGAAGGTGGAGAATGAGAGAAGGTTGTAGCCTTCTGCAGGTAGAAGCCTGTGTACTGGTATAAGACTGCACCAGTACAGAATCATTGTAAAAAGAAGTTTCTAATGAAAAGAAGATAGAGACGAATTGTAGCAGGTGGTTTTCACCCACATTAAGTTTCCACCTTATTTCTTGTGTTCATGTGTGTGATTTCCTGTACTGTTTAATACACTTGATTACTATTTTATGGTTCTGATACACAGATTAAGCTCAGCTAACTAAATTATAAGTTTGTAAGATATACGCAGTTTTCTCTAAACACAATTGCATATATACGCAAGTTGGATTAACAGAATTAGTGTATATCAATCTTCTTATGGAAATGAAAAATTGTTAAATTTATAATACTGATTCACCCCCCCTTCTCAGTATTATTTCCAACAAACCAAAGTTAGAACCCCAATTAGACTTGATCCCAGATCAATTTGTTGAACATCATGCATCCTAGACATAGGGAGTATGGAAGTACATGATGCATCCATATGTAGTGCTATGGTCCATGTCCTCTTTTCCCAACTCATTGGCCATATGAGAGGTACTTCCTAAGAGTCCTTGACTACATGAGTAGGATGTATGTTGGGAATTCGTAGGATAAAGTGAACCACTCATCCTATGCATATATCATAAACTATAGGGGAATATGAACCACTCACCATGTGCTCTCATATATCATTATGAGGTATCACAAGGGAAGGTGAACCTCTCACCCTGTGAACAACGTACCTATAGGGGAAGTGAACCACTCACACTATGGTCACACATAGCTCCAAGAAGTACCCCAAGCCCCCAAGAGCTCCTAGAGCTCAATGTCCAACTCAAGCAGGACCCTCATGAGAGGGTCCTTATATGAATCCAAGCCTCTCTTGGAAGTCTAATAATTTAACCTTCCCCAAGGGCTTCGTGAGGATGTCAACAACCTGCTCATCATTCCTAATGTGTTGGAGCGTTATTTCTCCTTATATACCATATCCCATATAAAGTGGTACCTGATATAAATATGATTCGAGTGTTGGATGTGTGTTATATTATTTCCACAACTAGTCCCAAGCATGAGGGGCTCATAGGGTGGTGATAGTTCCCCCTGTACATTTCACCAAGTGCAAGCAAGGGAGCAGTATCCCCCTTTACAATTTTCGAGGTAACACCCTGAGTTTTTTTTATGTGGACCCAATAATAGCTGGGCTGACCCAAGGATGGTGGGCGGACCCAGAGATGGTGGGAAAACCTACCCATGGTTTTTTGCATGGTGTTATGCCCCTAATTACCCCCTTCTGAAACTTTAAAGGCGAATTTATAAACTTAATTAATTATAACCCTTTTGAGTTTAAGGGAATTGTTGGAAAAAGTAACTATATTTGGTCTTCAATAATGTACTTGAGTCATTATGTAATATACTTGTCAAAAGAAAAAAGAAAATATTTTTTATTATTGTAATAATGACTTATGAAAGCATGGGTTTCATGCTTGGGTCATCATTATATTAGTCAAAGTCCCCATTGTGGACTCCTAGGATTAATATTGAGTTTATAAAGTCATTGTACATTTGAAGAGACCCTTCTTGGGCTTTCAAATCATGTAAAAAGGTTTTTCATAAAGTCAAATATGAATTATGTGTTCTCCACATCATGTCGGCCTAAGGAAGATCAAGTAGGCCTAAGTACCCGCATTCGACCCACAAGAAGCCTATATATTGAAGGAGGTCGAAGTCATTTGAAGCACTCACTCTCAAGCAAGTTTGATATCTCAAGGAGAGCTGGAGAAGTGCGTAGTTTGGTTTCGGGAGGATGAAAGAAGTGCGAGTTTGGGGGAGTCTCTAGAGAAGAAGAAAATCAAACTTTTGGTGCATCTCTCTCTCAGTCTTGTGGTATGGGTTGGGAGATCGAAGTCTCCTAAGATTTCACTATTGTCGTAAGCTGCATGTTGCTAGAAACTACTGCCTAGTCAAATTTGCTGGAAGGGGTCGAAGATCTTGGAGGCTAACATGGTGTGGCGGGAAAGCTTGGTCTTGGTATAGGGTAAAGAGTCTCAAAGAATACTTTTGAAGGAATAATTATCTTGATTGGGTTTTCCCCCTTGAGGGGGATTTTTCCCTGGGATGTTCCTATATCTTGTGTCTCTTGTTTTTTGATCTTCATATATGTATAATTTCCTAATGAAAGATAAGATAATAAAAAATTAAATGAATCCAACATACTCGCAAGTAATTATCAAGAAAGGTGAATCAAACCCCAATATAATATCCTTGATTTTCCAACATGGAATCAAAGCTAAGGTTAAGAGAAGTTGAAGATCACTTCGTTGGCATGGATTCTCCCTCCATGGTGAACTACATAAGATCTGGTTTCAACTTTGTTGGAATATGGATCAAGAAGATCATATGCTACCTATTCAACAAAGTCAAGAGTCAAGGATTCTTGGTTGCCCTTACAGGTTCTCTTACTAGTGAAAATGCATGGATCATTGATAGTGGAGCATCGAGATACATGACAGGTAAAAGTAAGCAAATACACACATTATCAAAGGATTCATCCTCTCATGCAGTGGAATTGGGTGACAAAAAATGCTATGTTGTAAGCGGCCTGGGATCTACATCATTGAAGCTGGACAATGGATTGAATCTACATCTCAACAACATTCTCTATGTTCTAGGTTTGAAAAAGAATTTACTTTTTATTTCTTATTTATAAATAAAGGGGAAATAATTGCTTTTGTCGATGGAAAAGTATTCGTTTGGGGAAAGAACTCTAGTATTGACAAAGATAGGGTTATCAGAGTTTGTGAAGGAAGTATTTACCAGTTTATCACTCCATATCCTCAAGATCTGGTTCATATGGAAATAAATCCTATTGAATTATGGCATCGAAGGTATGACCATCTTTATTATAGGGTCATCCCTACTCTTGGTCAATTGGTTCATGGTAATCCTGATATGAAGTTAAACCATGATGGTGTGTGCAAGGAATGTTCTCTAGAGAATCATAATAGAAAGCCATTTCATCATAGTGAGTCTAGATCTAAAGAAATATTAGATCTCATCCATTCTGATGTATGCGGACCCATATATGAAAAAACCCTTGGAGGTCATCTCTACTATGTAACATTCATTGATGACCATTCAAGGAAGACATGGATTTACTTACTCAAAATTGAAGATGAAGTATTTGATAAGTTCAAGGAGTTCAGGGGAAAGGTGGAAACCCTAACCAAAAAGACGATAAAGGCTCTAAGGTCTAAGAATGGAGGGTAATACACCTCTAAAGAGTTAATTTCATATTGTAAGGATGCATGTATTAAGCGAGACGTCATTGTTCGCTACTATCCTGAACAAAACGGATTGACTGAAAGGAAGAATAGGTCAAGTGAAGCATTGCTTGGGGAGACATCAGTCCGACACTCTACGTTGATGTCTGAAATCTTGGAATTGAAGAGGTGGTATTGTTTATTGAGCTCTATTTTGGATACACACTTGTATGTTTGTGTTGGTGGTTAGCAAGTAAGCCTGATGGTACCTAGAGGGGCTAAAAACTTGAGTCCACCTTATCCCACTTGGATAGATTTCTCTAGTCAGGAATCTAGTCCATGGCATTGCGGTGCCTAAATTGTTGAGTAACTAGTTGGATAGATTTTCCTGGTCAAGAATCTAGTCCATGGTATTGCAGTGCCTAAAGGTTCTTCATGTTTTCATATAGTTTGAGATATTCCATTGTATTTGTACGTTATGAATAACTCCCTAATTAAGAGGGAGTGTTGGAAAAAGTAACTATTTTCGGTCTTCAATAATGTACTTGTCAAAAGAATAAAGAAAATATTTTTTATTATTGTACAATGACTTATTAAAGCATGGGTTTCATGCTTGGGTCATCATTATATTACTCAAAGTCCCCATTGTGGACTCCTAGGATTAATTGAGTTTATAGAGTCATTGTACATTCGAAGAGACCCTTCTTTTCGAATCATGTAAAAAGGATTTTGTATCAAGTCAAATATGAATTATGTGCCCTCCACATCATGTCAGCCTAAGGACCCCCATTCAACCCACAAGAAGCCTATATATTGAAGAAGGCTGAAGTCATTTGAAGCACTCACTCTCAAGCAAGTTCGATATCTCAAGGAGAGATGGAGAAGTGAAAATTCTATTTCCAGGAGCACGAAAGAAGTGTGAGTTTTGGGGAGTCTCTCGAGAAGAAGAAAATCAAACTTTTGGTGCCTATCTCTCTCTGTTTCATGGTCTGGGTTAGGAGATCGAATTCTCCTAATATTTTGCATTTTCCATAAGCTACATGTTGCTGGAAGCTACTGCATATTTGAAGTTGCTAGAAGGGGTCGAAGATCTTGGAGGCTGATATGCTGTGGAGGGAAAGTATGGTGTTTGTCTAGGGTAAAGAGTCTCAAAGAATACTATTGAAAGGAAGAATTATCTTGATTGGGTTTTCCCCTTGAGGGGTTTTTTCCCTAGCATGTGCCTATATCTTGTATCTCTTGTTTTGTGATCTTTATATATGTATAATTTCTTGATGACAGATAAGATAATAAAGAAGTAAAAGAAGCCAACACACTCATAAGTAATTATCAAGAAAGGATAATCAAACTTGATGAGCCTCATCATTGGGTAATTATATGGGCCTCAATTCACCTCCTAGCTTAGTCAAACCAACTATTCTCACAACTTATTGCATACTTCCGATTATATTTTTCTTATGAGATGAGTTAGAGTTGGATATTTTTATTTGTGGTCTAATGCGCATGTAATGCAGGATTAAAGGATAAAAGAAAGGAATTTTAGGAAAGACCTTGGTCAAAACTCGAATGGGACAAGGGAGAGGAATTATAGGAGGGAAATCCTCCTCATTTACTATCCCTCCATTTGAATATTTCTCCATCATCACGGAGTGCAACCAACCAAATCATGAGGACTAGAAGGCAACTAAGCAAGTGGAAGTCAAAGCACCAGTTTATCTCTAGTTTGGGAGCCGAGCCTCCCTAATTTTAAGGAAGTCATTGGAGAATTAAAAAGTATAAGTAGAGAGGCCTAGGACCTCAGTAGGATTCTGACTTTTGATTGTAAAACTCTATTTTTATTTTCAAGCTGCAAGACTTGTGACAATTTTTTATGTAATCCATTGTTTTTCTGATAATAAGAATGAGTTTTATTTTGAGCCAGCACTGAGTTAACTTAGAGGGTTGAAGATCTTGGGTTAGGGCCCAACCCTAGTAGCTAAGGCTCCTCTTTACGGTACTTGTATGCTAGCATAGATCCATGGTTTAATCATTCATTTGCTTAAGTAGCTACATTTTCATTACAACAATGTAGAGTAGATTGGATGTGTTTCAGATTTCTAGTTATCGCATGAGCTTTGGGGTTTGTAGTCTTGATTCAATACTTGGTTCATTTCATCATTATCATCTTCAATCACTCTCTTTTTGCAATAGATCTCACTCATATTCTCATTTCCTTCAGCACGAAATACTTAAGCGCGAGCCAATAAATCAAGTCTTAAGGGGATTATACCCATAGATCTCCTTATTGTCCGATCCACAAAAAACTTGACAAATCGCCGTCTGATTCATTTAAATGCTTGACTTTATGCACTCCAGATCTCCACCATTGATCTGTCTAGCTTGATCCAACGACTATCGCGTCACTCGATCGACAACTAGCTTGGCTGATCTCCACCGTTGATCAACCCCGCCCGATCCAACGGCTATCGTGCAATCTCACGTGGATTCTTGAACAGCTGGTATCCACCCAAGAGGATGTGAGAAAAGTGGTTTTCTCATGCTACGTGTCACCTAGTTAGGCTAATCACGTAAAATTTTCGAATTCCACTTACAGCTTTGAGGGCGCGCGAGAAACTGCTTACCGCCTACGGAAACCTGCTCCATCATTCTACATGTTTTCTTTCCTTCTGTCGCCACATGAATTAATCTTGTTCGCCCATCGATTCACTTAAACCCCGCGATAAGATCTCCGCCACTCAATCTCCCGTTTAACCCTGTTCGTCCATTGATTCACTTAACCTACGCAATAAGATCTCCGCCTCTCATCTTCTGTTAGTCCTATTCTTCCATCTATTCACTAAATCGTTCGCGATAAGCTCTCCAATGCTCATCCTCCGATTAGTCTTGTTCGTTCATCTCTTGACTTAAACCTCCCACGATAGGATCTCTGCCATTCATCTTCTGATTAGTCTTTTTCATTCATCTCTTGACTTAATCCTCTCGTGATAAGATCTCCGCCATTCATCCTCCGTTAATCTTATTAGTCCATCTATTCATCTAATCTTCTGCGATAAGGTCTCTGCTGCTCATCTCCCATTAATACTATTCCTGATCGATCCAACAGTTCCTATGCACTTCTACTTCATTACGTCCTCCTTTCACTGATTTTGACCTTCAACACATATTTCATTAGAATTAGAAAAATTGTATTACAATAAGATTACTAGAATTGAGTTTTATGGGTACTTTGAAATTCTAGATGTAGAGGGGCTTATATTCTTCATCATTCTAGATCCGCTTGATTCCTTGCATGCTTAATTTTACCTAAACACCAAAAATGCGGAAATAGATTTAGTTTAGTTTCCTTGCTCACACCTTAGTATGGTTTGATGGTCTTTACTTCTAAAACTTAGATAGTAGCATTAGGTTAGTGTTGATTTAGAAATTCTACTTAATTTAGCTATTTCAATGGTTAATTAGGATATGGTGTGATTTAGCATTACATGTTGTTTTCTTCATTACTGTAGTAGAGTAGCTCTCTTAGAATAGATTTTCCCTTCTTCCATCAAAGAATCAAGCTTCTTTTGACTCTATAGGAGTCTCGCTTGGAACCCCTGGGGTCTCTTGCCAGATGAACAAGTGACAACAGGCAGGACCTTCACTTCTACTTGTACATATAGCACTGTCACCTCCAAGTTTGTATGAACCCTGAGTTGATAAGTAAAGCTGGTAGCCTAGGAGTTGTAGCATCCTTGCTGCAATACTAACGCTCATCACTTTTTGGCACCGTTGCCGGGGAGGTGTCAGAGTAGAATGTGATTACTGCTTTCTTTTCTTCTATTTTTAGTCTTCAACTTTTTTCCATTAGTTTATTTATGAAAAAGTAATCTAGTAGATTCCTTTCTTTCATTTTCCATTACTTTCTTTCCTTTCCATTCTTTTCTTTCTATCAGTATTTTTCATTCAATAGACAATTTCATTTTCCTTTCTTTTCCATTCTGCAAGTAGAATTTCAATTCAACAAGAAACTTTTCTTTCTATCAAGTAGTTTTCATTTAATCAACAATTTCATTTCTGAAAAGTACTTTCTTGCTAAAAAACCTTCCAAAAACCAACCTGAAAACATTTCCTTTCATGCCTCATAGGAGTAGGGACAATTTAGGGAAATTCTTGTGAAATACCCCCACTGCATCCAACAACCAACCTTCTCTCTTCTTCGGTGGCTGTGAACTAGAGGAAACGTTATGTGAGCAACCTGACATATTTGAAGAACCTGTAGGGGAAGAAGAAGAAGAAGAACCCATTCCTACTGAACCAATGGTTGAAAACCGAAATGACAGAGGAAATAGAGAGAGAATTTAGGGTGCCTTCCCCATCAAGGAAACCAATGGGGACACTAAGATGAAGAATATAAGCCCCTCTACCCTACCTCATTTCCATGGCCTAACCACAGAGGACCCCGACACTTTGCTATTTTAGTTTGTCATTATATGCCAAACCTATGACTATACAGATGATGAGAAAAAGTTAAAACAGTTTCCATCTACCATTAAGGATGCAGCATTGTGTGGGTTCATGGGTTTACTTGGAGATAGCATCACAACTTGGGCTCAAATGCAGAAGGCTTTTAACAACAAATATAGGGACTAATGTAGGTCAAAGGATACTAAAGAAGAGATTTTCAGGATGGCCATGGGCAAGGATGAATCCTTAGAAGACAATGAAGAAATATTCCAGCTCAGTTACAAAAGGGCCAGGTGCACACTTGACCCGGAGTCACTAAAGTTGGTCCTGCTCATAGGCGTAAGGGAATATCTTATGGATACCTTACATTTGTTAGTAGGAGGATATATCTACTAACTACCCTATGAGGATATCAAGATTGTCTTTAGAAACCATTCAAGGGCAGCTAGGAAAAAGGGTAGGAGTAGTCAACCTATGGCCAATACATCATCTTCCAACTCATCCATCAAGGGTGAAATTGGAAATATGCTAGAAGATTTCAAAAGTGAGATGTTGCAAACCCTTGCCTTGCAATTGGATACCATGAACATCAAAAGGAAGCAAGAGGATGCAGAGAGAGCCTTGGCCATCTTTTGTCCTAGATGCACCAGGAGGCATCCTAGGAACGAATGTCCACTGAACTGCATTGAGATTTGCTTGGTCTGTGAAGAAAACCACTCCATAGACAAGTGACCTTCTTTACCCAGACTCAAAGCTGTATACCAAGGAGCTGAAGGGGTCACTAAGAAGCTTTGTTACATCAACTAAAGGAGACCTCCTAGGCCTAGACAATACCAGCAGGGTATGCAAGGTCCATCCCATGCATATTACAACCCCAACCAAACCACACCTATACCTTCTTGGGGACCCCTGCTCATCCTTCCTGGCCTACACCCCCTCCTTGGTCCTATGCATCTGAGTATCATTCCTAGCCAGCTAACCAGTCATTTCAACCTTATGTTCAACCACAACCTCAGTGGAATACCCCACATTAGGGGTGGAGGCCCCAATACAACAATTCTCTAGCTCTATTTCCTCCACCACCTACCCAACCACAACTCCTACACTCTGCTCCACCCAAGCAACTCCATATGCCTACCCAGCCAAATCAAAACCCAAACAATAGGCAGGCTCAACAAGTATACAATGGAGAGACATCATACCCATCTTGTTTTGTAGAAATCTAGGAGATCAACCTAAGATTTGGGAGAATTCTCCCGGATAACCAACCTCCCTCTCCACATAAGGGGGTTGAGGAAGAAAGAGAGGAGAGAAACCTTAAAATAAGTCCACCCTTTCCTGAGATATTAGCCCAACCACTCCAGCCTACCCCAGAAGAACTTGAACTTCTGGGAGAATTTAAGAATCTATGTGTAAAGATCCCCCTTCTCCAAGCAATAAAAGATGTTCCCATTTACAATAAGTTGATTAAGGAGAAGTGCTTCAAGCATCTAGGAAGAAGAAAAAGGGATGCCCCTACCATTAATGCCATTGGGCAGTTGTCTGACTTAATCCTGGGGCAGGTAATATGTCCAAAATAGTTGGACCCTGGAAGCCCTGTAGTATATGTGCACATCAATGGCACCACTGTCCCACACACTCTGATTGATCTGGGGGCTACCATTAATGTGATGACCAAGGACACCATGCTCAAGCCCAACTTCCAAGGGTCATTGAAGAAGACCACAATAGTTCTGCAACTTGCAGACCGTTCTAGACTCACCCCTGAGGGAATTGTGGAGGATGTGATGGTCTCCATTGACTCCTGGGAGTAGCCTACATATTTTCTAGTTCTCCAGCCCAAGGCTAAGCTCACTGGTTACCCTCTCATCCTTGGAAGGCCATGGTTGGCCACACTTGATGCTTACATTAGCTGCAGAGCTGGGAATATGACCATCAAGAATGGGGATATGTCCAAGTAGTTAGTCCTATACCCTCCTGCTCAACCTTCTCTAGAGCATGATTTACCTTTATGTTTGGAGGAGGAAGAAGATGAGGCTTGTTCAACCCAAATTTATGCTTTGAAGCAACCATAGGAGGAGGACATCAAGATGAGGATGACTTAATTGAACACCTACTCAAAAGTCCAACTCCTAGTTCTTTACCATTAGAAGAAGTAAGGGAAACCCAGAAAAATCATCCAATTGACTTATGCTTGGCTAATTCCAACCCACTCCATGTCAAAACCATAGAATTTGGCCCAGAGAAAACTTTGAAAATTAATGTATCTCTTTCTTCTCTTGAAGAGGAAAAGCTATGCAACATTTTGAGAGATAACCTAGAAGCCTTTGCTTGGAGTTACAAGGAAATGAAGGGAGTACACCCCTCAGTGTGTACTCACCACATATACACCAAAGAAGGTTGCAAGCTAGTCAGACAACCACAAAGGAGGATGAATCCAGCTCTTAAAGATATAGTCAAAGAGGAACTGCAAAAACTACTAGTTGTAGGATTCATTTACCCTATCTCTGACAGTGAGTGTGTCTCTACTTTAGTGTTAGTTCCCAAGAAAAATGGTAAGTGGAAGATTTGTGTAGATTACATGGAGTTGAACAAAGCCACAAAGAAGGATCATTTTCCCCTACCCTTCATTGACCAAGTGCTAGATAACCTGGCAGGGAAGAATTTTTTCTCTTTCCTAGATGGATTCAATGGGTACAACCAAATCCAAATCTTCCCAGAAGACTAGGATAAGACCACATTCACCTGTCCTTGGGGTACTTTTGCCTATAGGGTCCTTCCTTTTGGCCTATGCAATGCTCCTGCCACTTTCCAGAGAGAAGTCTTGAGTATTTTTGCTGAACTAGTAAATGATGTAGTGGAAATCTATATGGATGATTTTACACCTTATGGTTGTGATTTTCAAGAAGCCCTGACTAACCTAGGCAAAGTATTGTACAAATGCATTGAAATGAACCTATCTCTCAGTCTAGAAAAATGTGAATTCTTAATGACTAAAGGGACCGTGCTAGGTCATTCAATATCGTCAATATCCAAACAAGGACTACAGGTGGACCCAAACAAAATAGCAATCATCCAAAGGGTCCCACCTCCTCAAAAGTAGGGGGATGTCAGGAGTTTCTTGGGGTTAGCTGGATACTATCGAAGGTTCATAAAGGACTTCAGCAAGTTGACCTCTCCTTTGTTTGGGTTGTTGGCCAAAGATTATGAGTTTATATGGTCGAAGAGCTGTCAAGAGGCCTTAGACATTTTAAATGGTAAGTTGACCACTGCACCAATTCTTTGAGGCCCAAACTAGGCCCTCCCTTTTCATATTCATGTTGATGCCTCACACAAAGCCATAGGAGCATCCTTAGGTGAATTAGAGAAGAAATTTTTCTATGCCATCTATTTTATCAGTAAGAACCTATCAAAGGTTGAGCTAAATTATACTGTGACCGAAAAGGAACTCCTAGCTGTTTGGAATTCATTAAACAAATTTAGGCACTACATTACAGGCTACCAAACGTTTGTGCATACTGACCATGCTGCAATCAAATATTTAATGAACAAACAAAATGTAAATGCTAGAATTATATGATGGTTACTTTTATCACAACAGTTTGATCTAACTATTGTTGATAAGCCTGGTAAGGAAAATGTTGTTGCAGACTTTCTATATAGGATGAATATGCCTGCAGGTGAATAAGGAATAGTGGATGACTAGTTATCCGACGAGCATTTGTTTGCTATTTCAGTTCTCTCCCCATGGTTTGCTGGTATAGCAAACTATTTGGTATCAGCATAGTTCCCACCAAACTTTCCCTCCAAAGAAAAGAGAAAGATAGTCAGGAAAAGCACCCCCTTCACCTGGATTGGGGGCAACCTTTTCAAACTTGGCCCAAATCAAATCTTGAGAAGGCGTGTAAGGGAAGAGGAAGTTTTTTACATCCTTCTCATCTCTCATGATGGGCCTTGTGGAGGTCATTCTGCAGCAAAAAGGACAACATTCAAAGTGTTACAAGCAGACTATTATTGACCCACTCTTCATTAGGATGTGAAAAAGTACATTAGTCAGTGTGATCGATGCCAGAGGATGGGAAAGCCTACTCCAAGGGATGGAATTCCCCTACAATCCCAAGTGACTTTCGAGCCATTTGACAAGTGGGACATGGACTTCATTGGGCCTATCAACCCTCCTTCAAAGCAAAAACAATACATTATTGTGTGCACTTTATTGACTAAGTGGGCTGAAACCAAGGCAATTAAGGAAACAACAGAAGAGAAGGTGGCTGAGTTCCTAAGGGAGAATGTATTCTACAAATTTGGGTACTTTAGAGAGCTAGTCACAGACCAAGACAACCAGTTTACCTCCAACATGATTGAATAACTGCTCAGCCATCACAAAATCAAGCATAGGACCTCCACTCTTTATCATCCACAAGCTAATGGGCAAGTGGAGGTGACCAATAGGGCACTGGAGAGCATCTTAACCAAGGTAGTGAGCAACAATAGGAAGGATTGGGAAAAGAGACTAGTTGAGGCTACCTGGGCCTATAATACAACATGGAAGGCCACCATTGGATTTAAACCCTATGAACTAGTATATCAGAAAAAGGCTTTGCTGTCCATTGAGTTTGAATATAACACATTGAGGATGGCAGCCCAAATAGATTTGGATATTAGTCATGCATAGAAAGAAAGATCATTCCAATTGAGTGGCTTGGATGAATTCAGAATGCAGGCCCTCCTACATACATAGATAGTTCAGCTTCAGAGGAAGATCTTGGCATGATAAACATATTAAGGAGAATCAATTTCAAGAGGGCGATTGGGCATTGTTATATGATTCAAGGTATAAAGAGTTCAAGGGAAAGCTAAGGACAAGATGGCTCAGACCTTATGTGGTGAAAAGATGCAATGATAATGGTTCAGTGCAAATTAGAACTATAGATGAAGAAGCCATTCCATTGCTTGTTAATGGACACCGATTGAAAATGTACAAGAGGCCTTTATCAAAGCAATATTTCATTGACAGTATCAATAAGACAGTGATGATGGTGGAGCAAGTTCCAGCTCCTCCCTCATCAAGTCACTGAAAAAGAAGAAAAAGAGAAAAGAATAAGGATTCATGTGAAAACCTCCATGAGGCGCCTGAGTCCCATCTTTGGGTTGAAAACCTCATGAGGCGGCCCAAGGATAAGAAAAAATAGAAAAAAAAAGGAATAAGAAGATCCCTAGGTGAAAACCTCCCTTGAGACACCCATGGAAAACATCTAAGGTGAAAACCTCTCTGAGACAGCCTAGGTGTTTTTTAGAAAAAAAGAAAAGAAAAAAAAAAGGAAAAATAGATAAAAATATGTAATTGTTATTTGCAAGTGGACGAGAAAGATAGTCAAGGAGAAAAAAGAGGATCTAAAGGGCACCTTGCCTCACACATATCCATCTCCTCCACTCCTTACAATTCATCACTCCATCATTTCTATCGTTTTCCACTCCATTGCTTCTATTTAGGTGAAGACTATGTTTTCTACATGATCCCCTGTATTCCTTTAGCAGCCTATCCCACAGAATATCAATCATAAGCTACAGGTCTTCACTAGGATGATCCAGGAGCTCCAAACAACAGAGGAGGAAGAAGAATGACCATGCAGCAAAAAAACAATGCAACACCTCTGATCTTTGACAACTACAACATGGCATCGAGACCATAGGTAAGTATCCTGCTCACTCACTCATATGCATACTTTGATCAAAATTTGTAAAGGTTACGAGGTAGTTGGTTTATAAGTGCAAAGTTGGCTAGTTAACTTGGCCACCTTCATTCAATCATCACATGCAAAACTGGGAGTCCTCTCACACATGGCCACAGTCAAGTCAAAGACAGAGGAGGAGTAGGAAAAGAGGTGATTAACTACGGATCTACGAGGTGGAAGCTGATTACGAGGAGTGGGAAACAAAACTTCATTTGCATTCATTCATGCATTCCACCTCCTTGAAACTCCTTAACGCAAGTCACTCTCATAACTTTAGCCACGCACTGGAAGCACGGATCCATTGTTCTGCAAGAGGATTTATACATGAGCATGCATGAGTATTCCTACAAGAATAGTCTAAAGGAGCAGTATATAGGATACAGAAAGGAAGCCTACAGGATAGGCATATAAGGGCTCAAGAGGGAATATCACGAGAGTGTCCATTGCCACCATTCTAAAGAGGTAGGATCTAAAAATCCATCCCCATTTACAAGCAAATGAACTAGAAATGCTCTAAAAGCTAGTGGATATAACCATTGTGGGAGGTGAAGTACATACACAGGAAACTTTTTTTTCTCCTGAATTTTAAATTCTTGTGTAAAACCTCTCATTTCCTCCTCAAGCCTCACAATTAAGATGACATGAGGGTTTAAAATGAGAGAACCCACAAACACTGTGAGGATACAACAACACCCCCAAGTGCTTGAAATCTTTATAAGACACCAATGGATGGGGTTTTCGAAAAATTCACAGGGTATGATGATGAGGTGGCTCAAGAATTTGCTCATTCCCTCACTCCACATAGCAGAATCCACGCCATTTTTATAGATAGAGGGGTCACTATACATCTCACCCCAGAGCTCATAAGTAGGGTCACCACACTTCCCCTAGGAATTATATGGAGAAAAGAAGACAAAGCAGACAGTCAGGTGGCAAAAATGAAATTCTTTTTAGAAGGTGAAGAACCCATGGAGGATAAAAATGGAGTAAGGAGAGACAGTCTGCCATACCCATGGAGTGAGGTAGTTTACCAACTCATCAAATATATCTCACGTGAGGGTAGATACAATGTTGTTTATGGCTACCATTTTAGGATGCTTGAAGAATTAGGATTTGGGGTAGAAACACCAGTTCACCAAAGACTCAGCATACCCTATTTATTGATGCCATCACTCATAGATTCCAGCAACAAAGTAAAGGAAGGGAATTCCCAACAATTGGCTCACCATGGGTTGATCAAGATCCTCATTGAGGATTCCCTCCAAAAACTTAGGATCCCTATAACATGGTCAGTCTTTAGAGACTTACTAGTAGATGATGACATCAAAACCCTCACCTATGATATTAGTCCTTCTGTCAGTGAGGAGGAGGCAAAACAACAAGAAGAAGATACAGAGCTAGATGGGGATGAGATGAATGAAGAAGAAACTAATACAGAGGAACATGATGAAGTAGAAGAAGAAGGAGGAGAAGAGAAGGAGGATGATGTTGAAATAGAGGAAGAAATGAAGGAAGAAACTAATGGAGATGAGAAAGAACAACAAGAGAAAGAAAATAAGAAAAACAAAGAGGAAGAAGGCATTGAAACAAAAGGAGAAGAACACAAGGAAGAGTCACCTAGGGTGTCTCTAGAGGCCCCTGCAAGGGAGGCAACAGCTGGCCTCACTTCTCTTAGTACCTCAGTCAAGAAAAAAGGGAAAAGGAGGAGGAAAACCCCTCTATATTTCAGAACAAGAAAGAGCACAAGAATCAAACAACAGAAGCTCAAGGAAATGGGCAAAGAGCTAAGTGGCTTAAGAGACAGAGAAGCAATAATGAGAGATCAACTCGAGAGGGAAAATGCATGGTTGAGAGGAAAACTTCAAATAAGGTAAAACCGACTAGCATGTATGGCCAACCTCTCCTTGGAGGCCATCCAGTGTAGGACGCTAGCTAAATCCTATGCTCTTTACCTTAGAGAACAATGGCTACAATTTCAGATTAAAACACTAGCACAAAGGGGCACCATGCCATTTCAGGACTACAGGCAGTTTATTGATCTTTTTTATCAAAGTACACTAGAGGATAGGGCCAAAATAGCTTAATTTTACTTGCACAGCAATGCCCTCACAAACAATAATGTTTGGGATCCTAATGTCGAGCTAGGAGATCTGCAATTAATGGCTTTGGCATCATGGATGAACCATGAGGAGTCAAGGGCTGTAGAGATGAAAATAATATTATCCAGAGAGCAGAATGAACCTCGTTTCATCAAAACTGAACAATCAAATCCCAAGGCCCTAATCAACACCCATAATCTAATTGCAAATGATCCTCAGCTGGCACCTAGATATCTTGCTGCCCAAGAGCAAGCAATTTCACATTTTGAGGATATGTTTAGGCTGCTAGGAGATGATAGTATGCATGCCTGCTCAAGGAGATGGAACACACTACCACATAGCTTGAAGATAAGAGAATATCACTCCCCTCAAAGGTTGAGAGAGGCACTCAACATGACACCTATGTATAAGCAATCAATACAAAGGTTGAAGGTCAATTGGATAGGCCTAAAACTCAGTCCACCACTACTACTAGGGATGCTAGAAGGGAGAAAAGAAGAAGAGGAAAAGAGGCAGTGGGAATAAGTAGAAAGGAAAGTAGGCTTCTATGCATAATAAGAAGAGACCACAGTAGAGGCATGGGATGTCAGAGAGGCTACCAGAGCCATGAAGGACATGGACATTGACTAAGTTGCTCAGAGGATGAGCAACACTTTCAGTAGGGGTGATGATGAGCCTCATCATTGGGTAATTATATGGGCCTCAATTCACATCCTAGCTTAGTCAAACCAACTATTCTCACAACTTATTGCATACTTTTGATTATATTTTGCTTATGAGATGAGTTAGAGTTGGATATTTTGCTTTGTGCTCTAATGTGCATGTAATGCAGGATTAAAGGATAAAAGCAAGGAATTTTAGCAAAGACCTTGGTCAAAAATCGAATGGGACAAGGGAGAGGAATTATAGGAGGGAAATCCTCCTCATTTACTACCCCTCCATTCAAATATTCTTGCATTAGCTCAGAGTGCAACCAGCCAAATCATGAGGACTAGAAGGCATCCGAGCAAGTGGAAGTCAAAGCACTAGTTTATCTCTAGTTTGGGAGTTGAGCCTCGCTAATTTTAAGGAAGTCATTTGAGACTTCAGAAGTATAAGTAGAGAGGCCTAGGAGCTCAATAGGATTGAGACTTTTGATTGTAAAACTCTATTTTTATTTTCAAGCTGCAAGACTTGTGACATTTTTTGATGTAATCCATTGTTTTTTTTATAATAAGAATGAGTTTTGTTTTGAGACAGCACTAAGTTAACTCAGAGGGTTGAAGCTCTTGGGTTAGGTCCCAACCCTAGCAACTAAGGCTCCTCTTTATTGTACCTGTATGCTAGCGTAGATCCATGGTTTAATTGTTCATTTGCTTAAGTAGCTGCATTTTCATTATAGCAGTGTAGAGTAGATTGGTTGTGTTTCAGATTTCTAGTTATCGCATGAGCTTTGGGGTTTGTTGTCTTGATTCAGTACTTGGTTCATTTCATCATTATTGTCTTCAATCATTCTCTTTTTTTAATAGATCTCACTCATATTCTCATTTCCTTTAGCACTAAATACTTAAGCGCGAGCCAATAAATCACGTCTTAAGTGGATTATACCCGTAGATCTCCTTACCGTCTGATCCACAACAAAACTGACAAATCACCATCCGATTCATTTCAATGCTTGACTTTATGCACTCCAGATCTCCACTGTCAATCTGTCTAGCTTGATCCAACGACTATTGCATCACTCGATCACCAACTAGCTTGGCTGAACTCCACCGTTGATCAACCCTGCCTGATCCAACGACTATCGTGCAATCTTGCACGAATGATATCTGCCCGAGAGGATGCGATAAAAGTGGTTTTCTCATGCTATGTGTCAGCTAGTTAGGCTAATCGTGAAAAATTTTGGAATTCCACTTACAGCCTTGAGGGCACGCGAGAAACTGCTTACTGCCTACAGAAACCTGCTCCATCATTCCGCATGTTTTCTTTCCTTTTGTCGCCACATGACTTAATCTTGTTCACCCATCGATTCACTTAAACCCTGCAATAAGATCTCCGCCACTCAATCTCCTGTTTAACCCTATTCATCCATATATTCACTTAACCTATGCGATAAGATCTCCGCCGCTCATCTTCCGTTAGTCCTATTCGTTCATCTATTCACTAAATCGCCCGCGATAAGATCTCCACTGCTCATCTTCCAATTAGTCTTGTTCGTTCATCTCTTGAATTAAACCTCCCGCAATAGGATCTCCGCCATTCATCTTCTAATTAGTCTTGTTCATTCATCTCTTGACTTAAACCTCCCGTGATAAGATCTCCGCCATTCATCCTTCGTTAGTCTTATTCGCCCATCTATTCATTTAATATTCTGTGATAAGATCTCCACTGCTCATCTCCCTTTAACATTGTTCCCGATCGATCCAATGATTCCTATGCACTTCTGCTTCTTTACGTCCTCCTTTCACTAATTTTGATCTTTGCTTGCTCTTTCGCTTGACTCCTTGCATGCTTAATTTTACCTAAACACCAAAAACACATAAATAGATTTAGTTTAGTTTCCTTGCTCACACCTTAGTATGGTTTGATGCTCTTTACTTCTGCAACTTAGATAGTAGCTTTAGGTTAGTGTTGATTTAGAAATTCTGCTTAATTTAGCTATTTAGAAGGTTAATTAGGATATGGTGTGATTTAGCATTACATGTTTTTTTCTTCATTATTGTAGTAGAGTAGCTCTCTTAGAATAGATTTTCCCTTCTTCCATCAAAGAATCAAGCTTGTTCTGACTCTATAGAAGTCTGGCTTGGAACCCCTGGGGTCTCTTGCCAGATGAACAAGTGACAACAGGCAGGACCTTCACTTCTACTTATGCATATAACGTTTTCACCTCCAAGTTTGTACGAACCCTGGGTTGATAAGTAAAGCTGGTAGCCCAGGAGTTGCAACATCCTTGCTGCAATACTGGCCCTCATCAAAACCCTAATATAATATCCTTGATTTTCCAATAGGAATCAAGGTAGATGCTAATGCAATCATGGATCTGAGTGGTTGACTCACCTCCTTTTGAGATCAAAGGTAGAGAGCGCACATCAGAATAATTCATGACAAAGGTTTAACATTATTAAAAAGCCCAATGAGTGTAAAGTTCGATTAAATTTCTTTTTCCGCTATCATTCGATGCATGGTAGCTTTCCTGGTACTCCTTGTCGCATCCAAACATGTGCGGGAGTTAGAGGTGGACTCACCACCCGATAGATCACGCCCATATAAATCAAATTTATTTGATGGCTACCGTTCATATTGGGTTGGGACATGCTTGATAGATAACCCACTCAAATGACCCGATACCATCCGAGCCGTATGATCGCTCGATCATCAATGACTGTCGAGATCTTACTTGCGTGAACTTTAATCATGCGCTGATGCCTGACCAAGGGGGCCCATATCCTTAGACGACATTCCACTAGTCAGCACGCGACAACTATATCATGCATTAATTATCTCCGTAACCATCATTTAACCTTAAAGGTATTCACTGTAATTATTTTGGGCATACATTAGGGGACTTTTGAGGTCTAAAATAGGCCTCCTCATGAAATTCTAAAATAATAGCGGAAATAAAAAATTAAGATTAGATGACATCATCAAATTTTAGAGGAGAAAAAGAAAAAAAATATTTTTTCAACTTATATTTTCAACTTATCTCCTTATGGTTTACTCAAATTTAGAGCGGAAATACTCGTTGGATTTAGAATTTGATTTCTCATCCAAGGAGTACCCATGTTGCATACTTTCGATGGACCCTTCTACACGAAAAATGAGACATACATGAAAAATGTGATTGCAATCACGTTTTTTCATGTATTTCTCATTTTTCGTGTAGCAAAGTCCATCAAAAGTATGCAACGTGGATGATCCTTGGATGAGAAATTAAATTTTACATCCAATGAGTATTCCCTCTCGAAATTTGAGTAAAAACTTAGGGAGATCAGTTGAAAAAGTAGTTCTATTATTTTATTATTTTTTAATATTTTTACTTTTTTACGCCAAAAATGGTGAATCATCCCCCATGGTTGATATCATCACCTTGAATCTATTGGTTCTTATAAATTTTATTTTGGTTGTACAATTTTCTTAGGAGGCCCATTTTAGACCTTGAAATTCTCCTAATGAAGGTATTCACTGTAAAAATCTATCGTTTCCACATTTCTTGGGAACATTAGATGTTATGATTGTGATAACTTAGGCCATAGAGCCATATATTTCTTGTTTCATACAACTCTTAAGGGATATAATCATCAAAGAAGAATTTGGAGGAGGAAAAACATACCATAAGAAGATCATAATAGAAATCGATACATCAAGGTTTGGAGAAAGAAAGAGAAAGAAGAAAATTGAGGCCTCAGGGGAAGCTTGAAGCAAAACTTGCATAAATTCAAGCGAATCTCCTTGAAGGAAGTTTTGTCAAATGGCCTCATTAATTTTGACATTGTTTTTTTGATGATCATTTTTAAATAAGAGCATGATATAGTTTAAATCTGCTCATTTTGTTTTTCCTGTGCATGAAATGATGAGAAATCACCTGCACAAATAAAAAATTGAATGAATAGTTTTTGAGAAGTAAAAATAAAGAGAGGAAAATAAAGAAATATCTTTTCATCAACATTCAACTGGAAGAAAATCAAATCTGATTGTACATTTGAGGAAAATTGCAAGCCGGCCACAACAAAAAATCTAGGAAAATTTCCTTCGAAGAACCTTACATTTCTCTCAATCCAGGTCTATTTTTGGAAAACTTCTAATTGGAAAACTAATTTAGGTCGTTCTTCACAAAAGCCATGTCGCGGAATTTCTATATTCATCCTCATTTTCCCATAAAATACAACACAAAAAAATCTTTTCTTATCCCAATGATTTTGTGAGTTGGAATATTTGACTTTGAGTTGAAGCTCAGATTTGCAACCTGGAAGACATTTTGGAGGTTCATATGTTTCTCATAATTATACATTTATCTAAAATTCTCCATTGAGGAGAATGACTGTTGTTACTTGGCCTATGCTGCATTTAGTAGATCTCTTTATGATTCATTATCGTTAGTATTGCTATTGATAAATTTTATATTACCAATTTAGTAATGCTCCAAGTTGAAGATTATTTGTTGCTGCTTAATTATTGGCATTATGCATATGTGGCTTGGTGGTTACTAGTGACATGTTATGTTGCTACCTTGAGAGGATTTTTTTTTATTTTATTTTTCACTGCAAATAGTACACATATTTGTGACATGTTTGTTGCTGCTACTATAGATCGATGTTGATTGGTGCATCTTGGATGATGTGAGATGGTGGTCATACATTGCCACTACAAGTTCATGAGATATATTTATGTGTTGGATGTTTCTGCTATAGATTGGAGTTTTCTCTTATTGAGTTGATGCCATGGTTACATAGTACTGCTTGATCATTATTACATATTTCATGTTGATTGGTTACTACTGCCATTATATCATTTGTTGCTACAAGATGGTGCCTTGTTACAGATGGATATACTTTGTGCATGTGGATGTTTATGTGCATAATATATATTGTTGGTTATTCATCATATTGTTGTTCAAGGAGTTTAACTGAGTATGTCTTGGAGAGAATCTTAAGTCTTGGTCATGTATTGAAAATTTCAATCATAATGTAACAATCACAAAGTTTCATATTGTACTTCATCATTTGCTATCATGTACATGAGGCCCTATAATCAAGTGTCCTTGTCTTTGGATTCATGAGTTGGTGATAGGAAGAGTTATGATTCACGTCAAATTTGTGTTGTTATGAGTTGTTGCAGACATCTTTGGGCTATTGTATATCATGTTATAGTCATTATACAACCATGTACTTACATTGTATTGAATACCATTGGTCATGGTCATGTTGGAGAGAGAGTATTGGTGTCTAGTATCTATTGATGAGGGATGAACCAATCATTCATATGGATTGGTGGGTGTCACTTCAGTCATGTATTGCGTATCAATGATATTGTGTTAAGTCAGTCTCTTGGTTCATGAGGTGTAACCTTCAACTAGAAGACATTGGTTGTTGCTTGATGTTATGATGATAATGGGGAGCATGTACTTTATGTATTGGTTGATAAATTATGGTGTCGAGTTGTTTTTTTGGTTTTTCATTGCATTGGACTTGTCTTTATGAGGATGTTGCTGCTTGATATGGATTGGTGATGATACAATGCTTTGGTGAAGGCATAATGATTGATGTTGATGCTTATGTTGTTGGTGATGTTAATAGAGAGTGAGTGTTGTTATTGTTGTTGATACTCATGATATATTGTTGTTTCCCTAGTTGTCAAGAGTTATTGCTGATGTCTACTCTATATTGTAGCTACATGAGAGAGGACGGATGATCATGTTGTTGGTTGGTCATCATATATGCTGCTATGTATCAGAGGATTTTTTGCTGCTACTCACTGAGTTTTGGAGAGGATGCTTTTGCTCACATTATCTTGCTGCTGCTAGTTGAGAGTGGTGTTCATTGAGAGTATGTTGTTGTTCCTGCTTCAAGAGAGTGAGAGTTATTTTTGTTTGTTGTCATGTTTCCATGATAAGTGTTGTTGTTTTTTTTTGCATTATCATATGACCCAGCTAGTGTCCAGGGGGAGTATTGTTTATTCATCTATGGTTACTTGGATGAGCTCAACCCTTTTCCATTGATGTCAAAGGGGGGGGGGGTGCATGAGGAAATCAGTTTCTGAGTCAACAACAGTTGTATAGTTCAGTTAGGGTTGCCATCAATGCCAAAGGGGGAGATTGTTGGTATTGATGATGTAGTTGTTGGTGCAATCGCTGGTTGTAGTGATTGTTGATTGACATTAATGTCAATTTGGGCATGTATTGCTGATGATTGTATTGAGGATGATTGTATATGGATGCATATGTTGGCTTGGTACAGGTGCTTGCTTGCTTGTATTATCGGTTGTAGGTGCTAGTGCAGGAAGTAAATTTTGGTTGGTGCATTTGGATCTCTATGTAGATGTTATGCATGTATTGTAGTTGGCTTATGTTGGCTTGGATTATGAAGATTTTATGTATGGTTTATGAGTTTATGCATAGAGTTGATGACAAGTATGCAGATGATTGGAGTAAAAATTACCATGGTACACGTATTCTTGGCATTGGCATAACCATGGTATTTACCCGTGGTATTGCCCTAGAGATTACCATGGTACAGGGATCTATGGTATTGGCATAACCATGGTATTGACCCACAGTATTGACCTAGAGATTACCATGGTACAAGGGTCCACGGTATTGACATGAACATGATATTGAATCATGCTATTAACCTAGAGATTACCATGGTACCTGGATCTATGGTATTGGCATAACCATGGTATTGGTTTGGAGTTTACTATGGTACAAATGTCCATGGTATTAGGATAACCATGGCATTTTCCCAAGGTATTGTTTGGATATTATTCAGGATATTTTGATATATAGTTTTGTGAGAATATTGAGTTATTTTGTGTGTGTGTTTTGTGGGTGTGAGTTTATAGCTTGATTGAGAGAGAGTGTGTGCTATAATGATCTATCTAGCATATTATACATTTGTAGATATGCTGAGTTGGGATATACATCAATTTATAATTTTCAGATTCATATCGTTGAGGCCGTTGGGTTGCTCATGTTGAGCAAGTTTGAGAGTCCAATGTGAAATATTATGAAATGCAGTTCACATGGAAGTGTTGAAGGCACAAGGCTACATTATAGATAATGTGTAGATAAGGAAAGTTCCTTCTAACATATAGATGAGAATGAGAAGCATATTTCTCCAGTGTCCAACAGTGTCAGGCGAGGCTCATTGTTTGTGGTGACTTCCAGTGAATGACAATTCGTAGAGTCGTTGAGAGAAGAGACTTTCCAATTGATATTTCTAATAAACTGTCTTACTCAAGTCTTCCAAATACTAGGTGGTAGCCTCTCTTTGTAATAATTTGTTCAACATAATAGAGTTTTGAACAATAACAACAATAGGTGGGTTTTTTCCCTGGAGAGGGTTTTCCACTAGAAAATTTGTGTCTCTTGTGTGCATGCATTGATGTTATTTATGATGATTTTATGTGCCCTTATATATTGATGTCTTACTGGTTTATTATTTTTTTCTGATGGTTTGTGGAACCTTGTGCTTTGGTAAAAAGGCATAAAATGTTTATAGATACAGACAATGCTAATTCACCTCCTTCCCCCCCCAATAGTGTGGCCATTTCCAACCTGAATTTCAAGCCCTCAGGAGACCATGCTTAGCTTTGAATTAGTGTGCCCCAATTACACAAAACCCACACAACAAATTTATTGAATTTTGTGAATATAATTACATCACAGTAACTCCACATTGCCATTTTTTCTCCAAATTACCCCCATTCCTAGATCATTTTACAAGGATAGCCAACACTTGAAAGGGTGATGGTATTGAAGAATAAGTGTGTAGAAGGTTCCAAGGAAATGTGTCTAAATCCATTTGATGGCTTAGAATTAGATCCTTTAGTTGCAAAGCTGGGTAAGCCAACATCTAAGCGAGTAGTACTAATGACGAATTTCATGAATGCAGATAAAAAGTTGCCTATAGAAAGTTCCAAAAGGTTGCCATATCACATCACAAAAACTCCAACTTTTTCCATTTTTCAATACATAGATCATCCAAACATCCTCTTCCCGATTCTCAGAAAATGAGAATTGAACTTGAGATAAAGTCCTACCAGTCAACCCAATCGACACTGACTGAAAAAAAGAAATAACAATAATACATAATGATACACAATGGATACTAGGTATCCATCATATCATGCAATATGGGTGTGAATTTCAAGCCCTCGGGAGACCATGCTTAACTTTGAATTAGTGTACCCCAATTACAAAAAACCCAACACGAAACCAACACAACAAATTCACTGAAGGTGTTTAAAATCTCTCTCCTTAAAAGCTGAACAAAGGCACAATAATCCATCTAGCTGAATGTGTTTAAAAACACATGAAGAGAAGTTGGTAGAAAAGGTGTCCTACCTTCCATTCGTTTATCGGCTTCCTCCATGCTCGCATGCCACAAGAAACCCAAATTGCCACAAAAACTCCAAATCGCTCATAGAAACTCCAAATCACCACAACAAGCCCAAATCACACACAGTGACCTACAAGACATGCAATACCACTGTTTTGGGGTTAGTCTTATGAAAACCTGCATAAAATAGATGAAATGCTCCCAACATATTAGAAAATCATTGATTTACCTGAAAAAAACCCTCCAGAGCATGAAATGACCATATCCAGCACCAAGCTGGGCTAAATCCACCACAAGGTCAAACATAGACGAATACCGCTGGTGTGCGATGGGGAAGAACAACCAACCCAATAAACTAGATAAAACGACATATCAAAACTAAAAAAATGTCTCAAACAAGCAACAATCACGCCCCATAACCCACTATCCACAGCGCCAAGAACAATGATGATTGCGACCAACATTGTAGCAGGGCCGCGCAAGTACCTAGGAGCCGAAACATTCAACAACCAACCCTAAGAAGAATAACATTGTGTGTTCGAGAAGCCTCCAAGAAAAATGCCAAAACCAACCCTAACTCGCCCTAAACCGCCTGAACTGGTCAACATGACAAGTGAACAAGTGGCTGCATGCAACGAACATATTTCATACCACAAATAACTTTTATGACATGGCATTTTGAAGGTCTTGGTGGGAGGAATTTGGCTAATGGCGTCCCTCCCGTATAAGTACATATATGCACTTTTTCTTATTGCTTGAATCTCACATTTATGTTTTCAGGTACATGCACTATTTATCTATTTGTCTCCCTCCATAGAGAGAGGGAGGCTGGTACTTTTGTAGATTACTTCAATGCCATACGAAGTTTATGAAACATGGAATTCAATTTGAGTTACACATGTTGAAAGCATCTAATGACCATAGAGTTAAGTTCGAAATGCATACACACTTTTTTTATAGGATAATCACAAATAAAAGAGAAAAAGAGCACCCAATTTGAATAGGGTCTCTGCCCCAACCTGTTTTACTCCATTGTAACCAACCCTAACAAACACATTTTATAACTTATTTACCAGTAGGCAGCCCTTGGCATTTCCCCCAAAATGAAACGTGAAGTTCAAATAAACGACAATTTGTAAAATGGAGGAAAAAGTATGGACAGTTGGTGAAAGAAGTGGGACGGAATGAAACACTTACTTGTCAACACGAGACAGAAATGGTTGTCTTTCGAACGAAAGATCAAGCAAGACGGTCACAACAATACAACCATTTGATGTTATGCTTCAAAAAAACGCGAGGGAAATGAACTTGGATTCAACGCTGCTAAAAAACAAAAAAGCTTGAAGTGTATTTGCGGTTCCAAAGCCTTTCGATGTTATTCCAGACACTCGTGTCTAACACCCGACATAAGTATATTTCCTTTGAACTTTAGCTTTTGAATTAAACCCTCTTGAATGCGATAAAATTAATATATATTAGATTTTTGGGAAATCGTTGAAACATTTTCATGAGGCTTCAAACTCTCTCCGTGAAAAGGGAAAGTTGCAGTTTTGTTTTATTTATTTATAAAAAAAAAATATCCCTTTAACTTAATGGTTTTTGAAGGGCATTAAATCAATATAAATATTGAATTTTCGGAAATTGTTTCAACATTTTTATTATTATTAGGGTTTAGATTTATGTTTATTAAAGTTTTATTTATAAATACATTTATAATAATTGTGGTATATAAAGTTTTATGATATTGGGAAAGTTGTAGTTTATGGGGTCTTGGATAGATGGTGATTGGGTGCACTATTAAGTTACTAGTTTAATTCCTTACCTTATTCGGGTGCTATTTTTCGACATGACCATGATGTAGCCACACCAATGCCCAACTTACATGTAATATAATGTAAACATTTTAACTGGATCAAAATAAAATAATAATTTTTTAACTTCCATGCATTTTAATCATTACTTAACTTATTTACTATTTCACATTTCCCGATGAAATGATAGGCGTCTCCATATTAAAATGTGACATATTAATGCATCTTTTAATTAAAATCCCATATTAAAATGTGACATGGTCTCTTTTACAATGTTGCATGAGATTTGGAACATTCACTGCCTTGCTTTTATGAATGCATACATTTATCATTACTTAACTTGTTTACTATTTCATATCTACCCAATGGACTGTGAAATTACTACGTTGAATTTTCCAATGTTGCTCAAGTTATTTAAAAAAATGTCAATGAGGTTATGAAATCACTATCAATTTATTTGAGAATTTAAAAAAAACACAGTTAAGGTTATTATTGAGCTTATATATGTGTGTACCATATCCTTGAGTTATTATTACTTGGGTTATTGGTGTATGCCATGTCGTGCGTTATTATTGTATGTAGCATCATGGATAATTATTAATGTTAGTATTGTGTGAACTTTTTAAGTCACCCCATCATTTTAAATTTTGAATTTACTGTGTGATATGGTATCTTGTGTCATTGATTTCTAATATCATAGTAATCTCAAATTCCAAGTAGGTTATGAAATTAACACTTAGGTTGCTACTGGTATTTTTTTTTTTAAATCTCTCTAGGTTATTAATGAGTCTCGTAAAATAATATTACAATATGCAAGCACAAAATTGGATCCATTATATTGCTTATAATATTTATGAATTATATTAATTTATTTTTCATTTTCACTTTTATTTTATATCATGTCCATAATGAAATTATGTTATGTTGTGTGGATTTATGGAATTTTCCATTATCAAATTATGTTATGTTGTATGGAGTTATGGAATTTTCTATGTTGTCTTTGATTATGCAATAACTCTCTCGAATTTGTAGTTATGAAATGTCAACTTTGCTTCCTCTACCTATGTTATAGGACCTCACATATAGTGGAGTGGGAAAAAATAGTGTATAAGAGTGGGGAAATTATTTTGAGTGTCTACTTGAAATGATAGCACTAGCATAAAATATAGTGGCATTTACATGTGCATGTTGTTGCATGAAGAAACCAACCAATAGAGGCAAATAGGAGTCACACCAAAAGGAAATTCTAGTGCGAGGATGTTGACTGAGAGAGAAGAGTTGAATTTGTCTTGTGCAAAAATCAATTTGTTATTATGAATATGTTCCATTAAAGTACACAAAAAAGTAATTTTGTTTGAAATTATTGTGTTTTTGTTTGGAATTACTATGTTTTTATGACTTGCATATACCTCTACCTACATATAATTTCATGCATATATTATTTGGTGTATATATACATGAATCTACATATAACTAGAAATTTCTCCAAGATATGCAAAGAGAAACCGATAGGATTTTTAAATGAAAAAAATTGTACTTGGGTCTCTATAATCAATTTAAGTTTTTTGAAGTGTATTTTTTTTAATTTTTTGGCATTTATATCTAATGCCAAGGAGCCTAGAATTAAATCCATTATATAGTAATTTACATCTTGTCTTGTTGTTTATGAGTTTGAATGAGTTAACCTTCCTAAAATTAGACTATACAAATTGATTGAAGAGTAAATGGACCTATTATCCAATGACACACCAACTTCACCAATTGAGGCAATTCAAAGACACTCAAAGCTACAAAAATTTTCCTTCGTTTCTCTTAATATTGAGTGTGATGTGTTTGTGTGGGAAGGAAATTATGAAATTGAGTAATGTTTTCCTTCATTTTCTTTGGATGTTGGAGTGTGATGTATCTGTGTGATGGTTTTTTAGTAGCTAAAGTTTTAGGAAGAATTCATGATTTTCTTGACATTCTTTGAAACTGAGATTTAATTCTAAATTTGAGACTACAAGTTCCTTTAATGGCTTATTTTCTATGTCCTCACCTGAGAAACTAAGCCCTTTGAAAAAATCCACTTGTTTTTGAATTGGAACATGAGGAAGGCTTCCATCTTGTGGCATCTTCTCTAAAATTCTACCAAAATATTCCAAACCTATTTTAATGTTAAAATTGAAAATGTAGTGCCAATGTCGATGAATCAATACTTTGTGTATAACTCCCCTACTTTGCCTTCGTTTTATAGAAGAAAAGGACATGAATTTAAAAATTAGACCATCCTTATGGTGTACCCAAACTAGGACTGTTAACCCTCACAATAGGTTGCCTAGAAAATTTTTCCTCGTTTCTGTTAGTGTTTGTCAGTCCTGCCAGTCAATGGTGATCAAATTTACTCTTTCTATTGTTGATAGAGTCTTAGGCGAAATTATAATATTGTCAAATTAAATTTGACATATCTCTTGGTTGGAAAAGGGTCTTGAGTCAATTTATAAATGTATAATGTATATTCTAATCTCATCACAAGCCTAAAGTCATGGTCATCATCAAAAGTATCATCTGAAAATCTCATGGGTTTTTTGAGGTCACTTGTTGCACACAAGGACAATTTTACTTCAAAATCCATTTCTGAAGCAATGTACATGAATTTTACAAACGTTAAAGAGGTTTTTTTCAATCACAAACCAAAGAACAAAAACCTCCTTCAGTTTATGCATAGGTGTTATGATTTGGGATATATGCAACGATATTTGAGGCTTATGTTAAAAAAATCAAATTTTGAATTTGTTTTTACTGTTTTAGTCATTGTTGTTTGGCACACTTTTCTAACTGTTGGAAAGGAATTTTGAGAAACCCAAGGAGGGTTTTGTCAAGAAGGAGCCAAATATAAAAAACCTCTTTCAGTTTCTTCACAGTGTCATGCATTGGAATATTTGACTGGATATTTACAACCTAGTTTTACATATTTAAACATTTAACGATTTCCTGTTTTAGTCATGTTGTTGCGGCACATATACCAAGGATATGGAGATGAATCTGCAAAAAATAAGATATGTGTCTCTAAAAAACAAGCTAATATACGAAAAAACTCCTTCAATTTTTTTAATATATGTAATGGTTCAAGAGATACGAGTTAATCTTTGACCCCTATTTTCAGAAATTTGGTCCCTATTCCTAGTAGGGAGCGCCAAATTTAATGCAATTGTTTCTATCTTTAGGGAGATGGTTGAGGTCGAATCCCTTAGTCTAGGGATGAGATAGTTGTATATATTTCATGAATTTGATAGTGAAAAAGGTTGGACATCAGTGGGTAGTACTCTTGGAGCTTGTACTTCATCACTTTGCAGAAAATCAAAGGACAATTGCAGCTATTATTCAAGAATTCTTGTGTTGTGAGTTTGTGATAATGTTTTCTCTCACTTATAGTTTTATATGAATGATATATCCATCTTATTTCCATGTCTACAATTTTCAGTGATTTTCCTAAGAGGCTTTAAACATAATTCTTAGTTTTAATCTCCGTTTTGTTAGGAACTTCATGTTTATGTCACTTGTCTTATGATAAATGAATTCATGCTTGCCATGCTCATTTTGATCTTTGCTTGTCCACCCTACACTACATTGAAAAATCCCCAAGTATCACAAAGGCATACCTACCCTACTCCTTTATATCTCTTGCAACTGAAACCTTTGATCTTTTGACCTAGTTCCCTGAATTTCACTCCTACTACATCAAAACCTTAAAATCTCAAAAATTCTAGAGCTCAACATATCTAGCCTAACACCTTTTCCACTCCAGTCATCGTTGGTTGTGAGTTCATAGAGAGATCGCTCTATGGTTTAGCAGGGCTAGCTGCTGAACCACAAGTGGTTTGAGGTTACCTCCTTCGATCTCCTTTCTCAGCCTTGGGATATTGTGGAGGGTAACAGTTTCCATGAGTCAATGCATGCATGCATGATTCTTCTAGGAAAAACTCCCTAACTTATGCATGATAATTTTTCTTTTGTTACCACTCTTGAGGCATTCTATCTAGAAATATGTTTTCCCATGGATGATATCACCATAATTTCGATCTCCCGACTTTTAAGAACTGTATCATAAATTCCAAAAGCAATCGAATTTTCCAAAGATAAGTTTTCATAACTCAGTTCATTGGGATCTGAAGCCAGACATTGAGAGAAAGCAGTCCATTGTTTTTTGCTTGGGATATATGGATGGGAACAAGGAAATCAAGGGTGTTAATACATGTTCCCATAGCCTTAGTTGTCAAGCTCGTTAGATCAATCGAACCTAGATATCCATGGTTCAATTTTTTTTTACATCCATTTGAATCTCTAAGTTGGAGAAACCTTTACCTTCTTCCTTCTCTAGTTGTTGACAAAAAGGTCAAGTGTCTAAAAACCAAAACACAAAAAATATTTGAAATTGAAATGTCATGCTTTGTGTTTGCTTGAAAAAAACCTTTACACGAAAATCAATGTTTAAATTCATTATTTTTTGTAGGAATTTCCACATAAAGGTAAATATATGGAAATATGCTCTTGTATATGAGGGCTAATTTCCTAAGCTCTTCGAATATAGTTGACTCATAAGCATATTGAAAATTTAATTCAACTTCTAATAATCTATTACACTCTTCTAATCCATTTTCCATTGCTACCAATCCTCTGAAAAGAAATAATAAAAAAACCAAATTATTTCCTCATACAACTAAATCATTTGAGATAATACACCGATGTTGAATCTAGACATTTTCCCTAATGTCCAATGCTACCAATAGTTTACATAATTTTATCAAAAGATATCATAAAAAGTCAAAATTATTTCTTTTATAACTAATTAATTTTAGATAATAGGAAAAGCTAAAAGGATCTCTAACTCTTTGAATGAAAGATAATGTATTCAAATACTATTTGATCACATAACTTCATGGCGATTCAATAGAAAAACAAATGTTAAAATGTCGTAAGGGGTATGTTAAGGATTGAATGGAGCAAAATCTATCAATGTGTTGTGTCTACCAAATCCAAAAGAGTTTGAAGTACTTGCCATTAAGATTGTAAAAATAAATCACATTCATGTTTTCAAACAAATTACCCCTTCAATCCAATGTAATTCTTAGAAGTTTAAATTGGCTTACAGAAACCAAAAGGCAGTGACCAACATATTTATCCTTTACAATCGAGAACATTATAAATATAAAGAAAAACCAAGAAAAGGGTCTGTGTCTCACATTTTCCTATCCTCCTGATTACAAACAAGTTGGAAGCTTTCATGCAACCTAAAGATGATTATGGAAAATCGCAATCTAATCTATTGTATTACAATTTCATATTGTGCATAATCTTAAAATTTTTCCAAATTTATATTATATCCAGAACTATAATCATGTTATCTTACCAACATGCACTTATGTTTCTTCTTTATATTTGACATCATGTCAATAGTAACGTTCGGCTCGATATTCTGCCAAGAGAATCAACTCACAAATTGAATGAATCCTTTCACACTTTTAAGAAGAAATAGCAAAAACAACAACCACATTTATATTAAAAGGAAAACCACAAGTGGTCTTCATTTAGTTCTTAGCAAAACTTTACCATACTAGTAAGCAACTTACAAATTGATTAATTGTGGGGTGAAGCCACTTGGTGGTGATAACCTTTATGGTTGTAATTGCTTCTAGTGCACCAACAACAACAATACAATGGCCAATCATAGACTGTAAAAATAAACCACATTTAATGTCACAAACATATATTGTGTATGTAGTGGAAAGAATGCACAAATTTTGGAGCTCAGAGAAATCATTTGAGTTTGCAGTGGAAAAAATGGCACAACGTTTGGCGGAAACGTAAATCATTTATTAAAAAGGTTAAATATACTCATTGAAATGCTTGTTATTAAAGGTTGTATATATTTGTTGAAATTAATTCTGATGAATATCAAAGAACTGGGAAATTTCTGTGTCTGTATTGAGTGGTGTTTTTTTATAGTTTTGTAATTTCTTTGGTATTGAATATGGATTTGATATGCATGGTAAAAACATTTCAATCATTGTTTTAAGTAAATATTTCATTGTATATATGCCTAGCTTTCAACATGAAAATTGCGTAGCCTTCAACATGAAATCGTTAGTTTGAAAAGTGAAAAGTGCTATATATATAAGAATAATACTAAATACATGTTAACTCCAAATATATCATACAACAAGGATCAAATCCCTTTAGGTACACTTTGCACTCTAAAGGGATGATGAATCTGATATATATTTGATGCTTTTGTTTAGATGCGTGGTCCTCAAATGACTCATGACATTGGCCAAGACATATATATCAATTGTTGTGGAAGAGTCAATATATTTTCCATTGAACTTTTTCATATGCCTTATGGGTTCTACCACTTCATCATTGTGGTCTGAGGACTTGTTGAAGACCCAAAAAAAGGATCCATCCATAGAAATAAGAGCTAATGAAACAAGAGAAGAAAGAATTAGTGGTTTATGTTTCATCATTAGATGTTGATTGAGTTCCACCACCCTGACCCTGTTTGTATCATCAGTCAAGATCAATTCCCTTTTGCCAGATTTCAAATGTATCCAGGGTAGGATTCCAATTCCCCACTAAATACTTAAAAGAAAGGATTGAAAAACTAGCATTCAATCTCCATGACTGTGGTATTTGTTAAAAATAAAGACTGCAAAACTAACATTCAATTTCCATGAGCATGATAATTTTTTTTTTATTATCATTGTTGTCTATTCCTTTGAGATGCATCATAGCCATCTTATGCACAAGATATTTGACCACAACTGATCATCCCACTATACAACTCTTGTAACAAACCTGGTTAAAACTTCATGTAATAAATTTAAGAAAGGAAAAATAAGACCATGGTCATGGGACATGTATCCCAAGTTGAATGTTGGGGAAAGCATAGTGATGGAGATAACTTGTGATTAATTAATGGCTAAGAAAATTGGAAAAAGAAATGGAAAATGCTTTGGAAAGGAAAATTGGCATTTATTGGCATTTTATTTATGAAAATAATGGAAAATAGAAGAAAAGGAAGGTGAAAGGGTCATAGGTTGCATGTGAGGAGGAAAATGAAGGAAACTCATGGAAAATTGAAGAAAATAAAGGCCTCATTAAGAAAATTATTATAAGGGCTAGTTCATGGCTTTTTGATCAGTTCAATTTTATAGCTCTCTCTCTCTCGCTCTCTCTCTCTCTCGCTCTCTCATACTCTTGGACACTTAGAGTTTTCTTGGAGAAATCTTGGAGGAGTGTGGAATACTTGGGATTTGGAGCAAGAAGGCAAGGGAAGAGTAGGAAAGTGTGAGAGGACATCGGGATCAACAACTATAATGGGTTTTTCTTGCAGGTATCGAGTTGCATGCATGATTTTCTTGCTAGTTTTGGCATCCATGGCATATGACATGTGGTCTCCTAGTTATGATCTGTCGTTGGCATGGAGGATTGCTTGGATTGACAATGGTTTTTCCTAGCCTTGCCATTTCGTGGATAGCCATGGTGTTGTGGGTTTTACTTTTGTTTTCTGGTTGGTTCTCATGCTCCTTTGGATGTGGGTTGAGTTATTAGTTTCTAGAAGCCTTAGTTGGACAAACACTCTGGAGGTCATGTAACAACTTAGGTTGAGTTACTAGTCCTAGAAGCCTTGGTTGGAAAAATGGTCTGGAATTCCTTGGTGGGTTGAGTTACTAGTCTTGGAAGACCTGGTTGGACAAACACTCTTGGAGCCCAATGTCAGCTGTGGGTTGAGTTACTAGACCTGTAAACCTTGGTTGGAACAAATGCTTTGGAGCCTTGGACAACTTAGGTAGATACCAATATGGTGATGGTTAGTGATGTCCAACTGTGAGGTGGAATCACTAGTTGAGGGTTGAGGTAGTTTAGCCTCTAGAAGCCCTAGTTTGGTTTTTATTTTGATTGTTCCACGAGATCCCACATTCATGCTTAGAATATGGCATTAGGGTGACTGGCTAAAAGAGAGATTTGGTTAAGCTTAATATATGGTTAGGTGGTACGTGGAAGTCCCATACTTGGTTACATTTTGATTATGTCAATAAGAGCTCTCTTCCTCTCATATTTGATGGGTAAATGTACCTTTTATTATGTGGTTTATATGGCTATTATATCCTTGTTATTTCTGTTGGTTATATGTTGGTTATGAATATGTTTTATAACAGTGATGATGTATGGCTCTTATTATGTTTTGAATAGTATATGAATGAACAATGAATATATGACTTAATAGTTGATAATGCAACTATTGTGATAAGACATCAATGCTTCTTAGAAATTCTCAAATAAGTATGAGACCTATATGCTCAACTTTGTTGTTATGATCTGTAGATTACATATTTGTGACATGTTTGACGAAATGCCTGTCATGGCTAGTAGGGATCCAATCAATTAATTGATCAAATGTTTGAATTAGTACCTTTTCTTCAATGTTGTTTATCATTTCTGGAAATATCATGGAGTTCTGGGAAATGGCCTGAGTCCTGGCCCTAAAAAAGTGCTAGAAAATCTAAGGTCATTGGCACAGGACTACATAAAAAAGTCCACAGTCGCTGGGATGGCCTTGCTATGGGAGCAACTGGAGGGTACCATTTTATTTGTTTCCTTGTCATGGGAGTGATTAGAGTTTTAGGTAAGTGAAAGACAAGTTTCTTTAGGGGTTAAGCACTTGGAAAGGTTGGTTGGCTTCTGGAGGTTCTGTAGCATGTGTGGAAGGTTAGATTGGTTTTGTTTTGTTTGTTCCACTTCCTTAACTATACATGGGGAGTTGAATGATATCATAGTGGCCTCTCATCACATGTTTACCCCAATGGACCAGTTATCTTGGGTAAATGTGGGAGAACGTATTTATAGAGTGGTATTAGAGCATGGTTCACCCCTTGGACTGGATGGGCAGTGTGTTGTTCATGCATACATGTCGATTACATATGTGATCCTTATGCTTGTGGTCTATTTTCTTGTTGCATTTGCATGGATTAGATAGTTACATGTGTCACCATGTGAAAATTAATGTTGTTGTTGTTAGATGTGGTCATCATGAGTGCATGTCAGTTGTGCATTGGTCATGTATGTCAGTGTATATGTTATGCATACATGGTATTAGTTATAGTTGTAATGCATGAGGTCATGGTATGTGGTTGGTATGGTCATGCATGGATGATTGGATAATGGTTGAAAATATGATTGTAGGATGATATGATTATGTTTATATATGTATTGCACTAATCTAGTTGATCTTGTAGACGAGATATCCTCCCTTGAAGTAAACTAATGTACGTTGGTTTGTTTATGATTTGGTTTAGCTGAAATGATATACCTTGCAGGAAGAGAAGAACAAAGATGGCTAGCATAGTGGTAGACTATAGTTCATGAGATTCTCCCTATGGATCAGATGAGCAACATGATGAGGAATACTCCCCTCACATAGTAGACATTATGAGAACTCTAAAGGCAGAAATAAGGAGTTGCAAAGCATACAATGATACAATCATTCAATCGCAAGAGATACTTAGTAGGGCACAAAAGAAATAAGTAGAATTCAATGCGCTATTCTTCATAGTTTTTTAGACTTGCAGAGAAAATGACTACTTAGTCAGTCATGGGAAAGAGGATAAGACTAATCAGTCATATGTCAGTAGGTCTCACAGTGGGAATAGGTGAGATAGAGATGACACAATCAAAGATGGAAGGTTCTTGGATAAACCAAATAGGAGAGTTGATGGAAAAAGGTTATATTCTAGCTCTGGTTCTAACAAACATCATGATCATTGTCGTGATCATCCTTATAGGAGGAATGACAATGATATTTTCCGGATGAGTTCAAGAAAGCAAAGCCACGTACATTTGATGGGGAAATGAATAAGTCAAAGGATGCAAAAGCATGGTTTCTTGGGATGAGAAAGTTCTTCAGATTGAATGAATACTTAGAGAACATGAAGGCCATAATAGCTACATTCAGTATCAAAGGTAAAGAAAATATTTGGTGGGAAGATGTAAATAATGTCAAAGATATTCATGAAGAGGTGTTGACTTGGAGTGAGTTCGAGAGAATATTCAGGATGAAGTACATATCAGAGAGATACTATGATGACAAGGTGAAGAAATTCTATGAGCTAAAGATGGGATCTATGATCGATTAGGAATACACAAGCAGATTCTTGGAGTTATTGAGGTATGTGCATTATCTAAAGGAGGAGAAGGCCAATATTAAGAGATTCATTAGTGAGTTTTTGGTAGCTTTTAAAGACACAATTTAGTTTGGTGAGCCTAGATCATTGGAGGAGGCCATCCAGAAGCTAAAGCATTGTTATGAACAATCGAAGAGAAGATCTGAGACTAAACCAGACTAGAAAGGTAATGCAAGGAATAAAGGAAAATGGGATAAGAAGCAAGAAAGGCCTCAAGACATAGGTAACGAAGAGAATGCAATGCCACATAAGAAGTTAAATTCATCTGATAGACGACAAGAATTTCAATATGAGGAGCATAAAAAGGGTGCAGGTTGGAAGCCTTTACAATGTTGGACATGTGGCAAGGATCATCGTAGACAAGATTGTCCACAACATAAAGGTGGTAGACCATAGATTTAAAGTTCTCAAGAGGCATAAAGAGTGGGGATGTTGGGTAGAGTATTACTCGGATTTATGTAGCATTGGTTAACAGACAGGATAATCATCAGACATCTATCAACGAGAAGGATTGTAGTCTTTGTGATAAAGTTGTTTTTATTTTTATTGACCTTGGATATAATTATATTTATGCTAATCCTAACCTGGTGGATAAGTGTGTCTTGAGTAAGGAAGTGCATGCAAAGTCTTGGTTAGTGTAGCTGGCTATAGGTACAAAGAAGAGAGTTCATCATAGGGTAAGAGATTGTGTATTTGAATTGAATGGTATGCCTACATCAACACATTTGAATGTATTACCATCAGGATCATACATTATGCTTTTGGGTATGGACTGGTTATATATTCATAGGACAAAGGTGGATTGTTATGACAAGGCTATTGAGTGTTTGGATGACAATGGCGAATAGATAATCTTACAGGGTAAGAAGAAGGAAGCATCAGTTAGAATGGTGACAACTATTTAGGAAAAGCACAATTGCATGAAAGGGTGTGCTATTTGCAGTACATATTTCCAGTAATAAAGGTAAGGAAGTTGAGGATGTAGATGTTTTGAGCAGGTACCTAGTTTGCAATAGTTTCAGGATATGTTTCTGGCAGAGATTTCAAAGTTGCCACCTCACAGGGAAATGGAATTTTCTATTGAGTTGGTACCAGGGGTAGCACCAACATCAAAGGCACCATACAGGACAAGCACTTCAGAGTGAGTAGAGTTAAAGTTGCATTTGAAGGAAATTCTTGACAAGGGATACATTAGGCCAAGTGTATAAGTCGTGGAGTGCATCGATATTGTTTGAGAAGAAGAAGGATGGTACTCTCAGGCTATGCGTTGATTAAAGGCAGTGAAACAAGGTGATCATCAAGAATAGGTACTCGTTGCAGAGGATTGATGACTTATTTGATCAGTTGAAGGGAGAAACAATGTTCTCGAAGATTGATATGAAATCCAGATATCATCAGGTACGCATCAAGGAAGAGAACATATACAAGCCAACTTTCAGGACTAGATATGGGAATTATGAGTTTTTTGTAGTTCCATTTGGTTTGACTAATGCTCCAACTAATTTTATGTGCTTGATGAATAATGTATTTCATCCTTATCTAGACAAGTTTGTTATTGTATTCATTGATGATATATTGGTATATTCTAAAAATGAAGAAGAGCATGCTGGAAACTTAGCAGTAGTATAGAGATTACTGAGAGAGCATAAGTTATATACTAAGCTCAATAAGTGAATTTTATTTCAGATAAAGGCACATTATTTGGGACATGTGGTTTCCATGGAAGGCATAGCGGTGGATCCAAAGAATATAAGGGCTATCATGGAATGGACAACTCCTAGGAATGTGGGTCAGGTAAGGTCCTTTATGGGGTTAGTGGGTAATTATAGGAGGTTCATTGGGAACTTCACACAAATTTGTTATCCCATTACGCCGTTCCAAAGGAAAGGTAAGAAATTTGAATGGACAAAGGAATGTGCAACCTGTTTTGAGCGGTTGAAGCAGTTGTTGACAAACGCTCCAGTTCTAAAGATTGCAGATGCAGACAAAGAGTTTGTGGTGTGTACAGATTCTTGCAAGAGAGGGCTTGGTGGAGTCATTATGTAAGAAGGAAATGTAGTATGCTATGAGTCACGAAAACTGAATGAGCTTGTACAATATTATCTGACACGTGATGTTGAATTGGCAAAGACCATTCATGCATTGAAGATGTGGAGGCACTAAGTTTTCTTGGCAGGAGCTTTGTACTGATGAGTGATCACAGTGGACTGAGGTATCTATTTTACCAACCAAATCTAAATTATAGACAAGCTAGATGGTTGGCCATGATCAATGAGTTCGACTTTGAAATCAGGTACATCAAAGGTAAAGAGAACAAGGTTGCAGATGCTCTTAGCAGGAGGATATATGTGAATCATATAGCAGCTATGAGCTCCTATGGGACAAACTTACAGGATCAGATTTTACAAGCAATATAATAGGATGATAGGTATAGAGATCTTATGCATAAGTTACAACAAGGTATAGGTGATAAGGATGTGGACTATCATCTCACAACAGACAGATTGGTCAGGTCGAGGGACAAGATATATGTGTCAGATGACAACAAGCTCATGTAACAAACCTAGTTAAAAATTCATGTAAAAATATATAAGACCATGATCATGGGACACATATTCCAAGCTTAATGGTGGGAAAAACATCCTAGTGAGGTATCACTTCAGTTTATTAATGATTAAGGAAATTGGCAAAGGCAATGGAAAAGACCTTGAAAAGGCAAAGGAATTAATTGGAATTTTATTTATGAAATTAATGGAAAATAGGAGAAGAGGAAGGTGAAAGGTCACAGGTTGCATGTGAGGAGGAAAATGAAGGAAAATAATGGAAATTGAAGAAAATAAAGGGATCATTGATAAAAAGGCTTTTGAGGATCAGTTGTCAATCTTTTTTATCAATTCAGTTTTGGAGCTCCCATTCTATTCTATCTCTCTCATACTCTTGGACACTTAAAGTTTCCTTGGAGCACTCTTGGAGGAGTGCGGGGTACTTGGGATTTAGAGAAAGAAGGAAAAGGAAAAGTAGGGAAGCGCAAGAGGACATCAGGATCAACAACTAAAACATATTTTTCTTGCAAGTACAGAGTTGCATGTATGATTTCCTTGCTAGTTTTGCAATGCATGACATATGCATGTGGTTAGTTGGTTATGGTCTGTCATTAGCATGAAGGATTTATTACATTGACAGTAGTTTTGCATAGCCTTTACATTTCCTAGATAACCATGGTGTTTTGGGTTTTAATTTTGTTTTCAAGTTGTTTTTCTTGTGCCTTTGGATTTGGTTTGAGTTATTAGAAGCCTTGATTGGAAAAACGCTTTGGAAGCCTTGTAACAACTTGGGTTGAGTTACTAGTCCTAGAAGCCTTGGTTGGCGAAATGCTCTGGAAGCCCTTGGTGGGTTGAGTTACTAGTCTTGGAATCCCTGGTTGGATAAACACTCTGGAAGCATGACGACAACTATGGGTTGAGTTACTAGTCTTGGAAGCCCTAGTTGGAACAAATGCTTTGGAGACTTGGACAACTTGGAAAGAGACCAATCTAGTGATGGTTAGTGATGTCTGAACATGAGGTGGAATCATTGGTTGAGGGTTAAGGTGGTTTGGTCTTTGGAAGCCCTGGTTTGGTTTTGATTGATTTGTTTTATGATATCCCACATTCATGCTTGGAATATGGCATGAGGGTGACTAGATGAAAGAGAGATTTGGTTCAACATAGTAAATGGTCAGGTGGTACGTGGAAGTCCCATACCTGGTCAACCAATGCAATCATCAATAAGAGCTATCTTTATCCTTGGTATATTATGGGTAAATATACTTGTTTATATTTGGCTTATATGGTTGTTATATACTTGATATTTCTATTAGTTATATGTTGGTTATGAGTGAGTTTTATGACAGTGAAAATGTATGGCTCTCATCATGTTTTGGTTAACCATTGAATGTACAATGAATATATGGAATAATAGATGGTAATTCAGTTATTGTGATGAGGAAACATGGCTTCTTAGTGATTCTCAGATAAGTGTGAGACCCCTATGCTCAGATTTGTTGTTTAAACCTGTAGAATGCATATTTGTGACATGTTTCACGAAATGTTTGTCATGGCTAATAGGGGTCCAGTCAAGTCCTTGTTCAAGTATTTTCATTTGTATCATTGTTTTGATGTTACTTTTCATTTATGCAAGTTTCATGGAGTTCTAGGTAGTGGCCCAAGTCCTCGCCCTAAAAAAGTGGCACAAAATATGGAGTCACTGGCACATAACTACCTGGAAAAGTCCCCAATCGCAGGAATGCTTGGCTGTGGGAGTGATTGAAGGTTCCTAGTCGCATGCATGCCCATGTCAAGGGAGCGACTAAGGATTTAATGCGACAAAATTTTAGTTTTTCTCAGGGGATGGTCACCTAGATGGGTTGGATGGCTCCTGGGGGTTCTGTTGCATGTGTAGAAGGTTAGTTTGGTTATGTTTCATCAGTTTCACTTCCTTAACTGATACATAGGGAGTTGAATCATGTCATAGTAACTATTTGTCACATGTTTACCTCGGTTGGCGGGTTACTTGGGTAGATTTTGTAAGAGGGTGTTATAGAGTGGTATCAGAGCATGGTTCAACACTTAGACATGATGGGTAGAATGTGTTTGTCATGCATGCATACAAGTTGTATATGTGCTTTTTATGTATGCATGATGGTAGTCATTTGTATAGTTGTGTTTCCATGTAGGAGTTGATTATGCTATTGTTGGGATGCTTTAGTCATGAATGCATGTCAGTTGTACATGCATCTATTATGCATGTCAATGTCTATACATTGTTATGCATGCATTGCCATGGTTATAGTTATGCATGTATAGTAGGTCATACATGAATAGTGAGTTCATTTTATGAAGTGTTAATTTTTTAAAGGGATATATTTTTCTTTGCTTTGATAATTGCATTTCTTCATTAACACATTATATTCACCCCCTAACATCATAACATTATTCAGATTTACCTCATTATTCAACAACATATGCAACTATGTAGAAAGAACAACATCATCATCATCAATGCAGCGTAACATAAAGGAAAAATAGAAGAAAAGAATTCAAACATAGAGACACCAGGATTGGTCGGAGACCAAGGAAAAACCCACTATGGGGAAAACCCTTGTAAATTATTCTTCTGATAGATTGTCATCAAATTATTCAGCAAAAGGGAGTACAATGATCCATATCTTCATCTAGGCAAAAACAACTACAAAATCCATGAAATAAACCCAACAAAGCTTCTACTCAATATACTATTTGTGAAATGTATTGAACTATCACTGACTGCAGTCAACTGCCGAACCCTGTGGTCATTGAGTGAAATATTTGGACAACTGAGATTTCATCTTTTAGTTCCCTGTCACATGGAGGAATCATCCAAGCAACTATAGATGTCTGGTCACTCTCTGAAGCACTACAAGCGAGCGACTATGGTCGGATCTACCCGTATCTGTCTCTGAGATTTGGTCACACCCTTGAAGATGTTATTTGAGTGACTTTGGCCTCCCATTTGCACTCTGAAACATTGTGAGCAAGTGACTATAACTTTCTTAAGCATGGTCCGCGATCAATTGGGGTTTGCAACTAGAATTTTGAAACCATAACTCCTAGTCGTATGGATGGAGATTTTCTGTGTGACTGGAAGGATTTAGTCACACGAATGAGATTATGTGCAAGTGGTTATGGTCGAATCCATCATGTGTTGTTCCTGCGACTGTGGCCCAAAACCCTATATTTGAAATGTGAGCTTCAAACCCTACAATTTCACCTCAGAGCGAACCTATTCCTTCGCGGATGAGCCTCAGACCCATGTGAGCCACAAACCAAGATAGAAGAGTGTCTCATGATTATGTCCAAATGAGGTAGAGGACACTTGTATTTATAGCCTTCCAATAGGGTCTTCTTTTCTTTAGGGTCAACCTTATCAAATATGGACACGTGGGTTTTTATTCATAAATACACTTTCCCTTGTCTGATTTGAGTGATTTTGGAAATATCGAAAAGAAGAATTCAATGAAATTATTATCTCCATCAGGTGAGTTGTACAAAGTAGAATTTAACCACAATTGCATATTTTTAACACTCCCTCTCATATAGGGATATTTCCACCTGTCAATATCTATCCATCGATTAATATCTTATCTTGACATCATATGTCCTATCTCAAGCATCCCATCATCTCGAATCATCAATGTTAATCTTGATTCATGCCTTGCTTATTCCTTCTTATCTCTTAATTGTCTCTGCTCATATGTTGAACATTCTCGAATCTAAAAGAAGAAGATTTTGTCATCAAAGGGGAGCATAAGTTTCCACCCTTTATTCATTGGGCTACTACTCAGAATCTCTGCCAGTGGGATACTACCCAGAAACATCAACATGGAGTCAAATATATGACCCACATCATCATCATAGAACATATCATCAGGGAGCACATCTCAACCTGGAACCACACCGAGGAGCATATCTCGACCCAGAATCTCATGGGGGAGCTATACATCTACAAACCCATATCGATCAATAGGATATCTAAACACATAGGGGAGAACATCTCAACCCTAGTATCACATCAGGAAACTCATTCTCAACTCAGAATCTAATAGGGTTATCTCAACGCAATCTTATTTCCTATTGATCTTCCCATTGATGACTCTAAGAATTCATGTGGTAGAACACCTACATCATAATCCAGCTTAGATGAGATACCTGAATTACCAAGTAGTAATAATCACACACCTCCAAGCCTCAACCCATTAGCCAGATGGGGAGGGACAATCCCAACAAGCCCTGCTTGTGGGTATGATTCCAACTGGGGTATACTCTACATAGACTAGATACGAGAGCAACATCTTCGACCCTATGAATGTAGGGGAGGAACATCTCTAGCCCTATGGGTAACAAATAGGGTGATACCCTATTTTCCAAATTTTACTCAACCCCAGTAGACCTCCATCTCAATTCCTCACCTTGGGAGCTCATATAGGGGGAAAGAGTTGGTTCAATGTCCTCAATCAATGATGCTCTCATTATACTCATACAAAGTATTAGCTTGATCATCATGTATCAATAATAACGCCTCTCCTGTTCATGTAGGTCATCAAATCAAATATCATATTAGAACATAAATAATCATATAAATCGCTAAAGGATACTATATTCATCCTCCCTCTCAAGGAGGTGCCAACAATATGCTTAAGCTTGTCTCATACAACTGCACTGTCTTAATATATGAAGGCTTCTCAGTACCAACTATATATGGGATTCTCTGCCAATCAGATCCCAGTCGTTGTCACCATAATGCATCCATGTCATATCGAGATCATGCTCAAATAACTCTCTAAGGATCTTATTCATCCTGCCTCATAGCTAACCATGCCAGCAACATCGCACTCAACCTCGGTCATGTTTCAAACCTCTCATCCAAGATATCATGGTTGATGTCATACTAAAGTACCATCCAAATGTGCTCATAAATAATAATCCCAAACATCATCAGTACATTCATGCAACCACATATTGTAGAATGAATATCTCAGATCAAAATTGATCGTCTCATGCAAGTAGCTCGAAGGATGCTCGATGGCAACTTAATGTGTATCAAGCAGCTCAATAAACTCAGTTTCTATGCACATTATATATATATATATATATATATATATATATATATATATATATATATATATATATATATTATATATATAATATATATATATATATATGTTCAAAAAGGAACATCAATGCTTCAATCAACTGTTGGTTTCCAAGTTGAATTTAACAAGATATCTTCACAACTTCTTGAAATTCAATCAGAGTGTCCAAGGATTTGCATTTCCATTTTGCAATACTTCTTCAATAGATTCAAAATATAGATTATCTTTTCCCAACTTCACAACTCAATTCATCATGCCATGATTCATCATTTCGAGCTTCAAAATCCATCTCCCTCTTACTTTGATCATCATAGGCATTTCCTGTCAAGAGTAGACCATCGGTATAAAATCAAAATAAAAATCAAAGTCATAACTTGGAACACTTCTGAAATATAGGTTTGGATCAACACATCATTCTAACTTCATCAGATAACTGGACATACCAGCATCAAGGAACTTGCTTCATATAATTCTTTCTGCAAACATAACACTTTTCCAAAGCAATATGCTCAACCCCACTTAAATCAATATTATACAGTCAAATCAACTAAGTCATCTTATGAAAGTTTAGATGTTAGATCAAAACCAATATCAAAGTCATCAATATCACAATATCATTTCTTTAGACCAGGTTATACGTGGAGCTTTCATCAAGTCACGACATCATCTATTGTCATGCGTAATATCAATCCAAACTTCATCAAGTCATTCTCATGATCATAATATAAGTCATTTCTATCACCAGATGCCAATGATAAGTCATGTAGGTTCCATATTCATACTAAATCATAGCTATCAATACTTCAACCATTGTGCTAGGAATAAGGAGGCCAATGCAAAACCATTATCAAATACCAATATTAATCACTGAAAGTCGCTATGCTCACATAGCATTGTCATCGAGGAAAATCATCAATCGTCAAGTCAAATCATGAGTCATCAGGTCAAATCCCATATGTTCTATCATAGTAAGATCTATAGTCCAAGACATATCTCAACCATTGAGTCAAATTTCTAAGTCATTATCTTGTCAAAACTCCAAACACTGCGCATCTATATCAATCAACCAAATCTAGTCAAACTCTTGTAGCACAAACTTCAATGGTTAAATCATAATGACATATCTATATGCATATCCCAGTTACCTACAAAAACAAGTTTAGTCTTCATGTTCATATTATAGTAATCATTCAAACTTCTGTTATCATAGATCTTTCTGTTGTTTGCTTCATGTTTGTAGGACTAGTATCCTTCAAGAGAACATATGATTTCATGCACAAACATTCATTTTTATGTCCAAGAGGCATAGTCGCACCCATAATCCTTCCTCTGAGTGGTTGGGAGATTACATTCACACTCTTCAAGATGTTATACGAGTGATTATGGCTTCCCAACTATCAAACCCTAGCTCAAAACTGACTTAGTGCCTCGGTTGCACCCTTGAGATTTCATCCGTGCGACTGGGAGTCTGTAGTCGCACCTATAAGATTTATTTAGTGCGACTGAGGCTTAGAGTGAGATAAAAATATCTCTCCACATATTAGACCTTTATTCCAGATCAACAATGTCATATATCTATCTATTCATGCCCATAAATCATATTTCAATAGTAAAGAATATAGATATAATGCAAATGGTAATAGGAGTAAGAATCTTATGGAGAGATTTTCCATCTAAATGGGAATCCACTTCAGTCATCTTCATTCATGCCATCAACTTGTCTATAATGCATCAACAAATCTATTAGATCATAAAGCCAAACATATATCCATCATGGTCATAACATGCCAACATCATCATGTAATAAAGCTTTTGTCAAGGGTTAGAGTCATATGATAAGGGCAGCTAATAGGTATGACATCACACAATATCACTTAAATAAATTAATCCACTAAATCAAGTCATCCAAATTTACCATAGGCCATAATTACTAAATTACAAAGTCCAACAAGAAAATTATGAATATCAAACTTATTTTTAGACTTCTATCATCATTGTTACCATGCTTATCATTATCAATAGAATCAAGTCACGTCATTCAATTTTAATATATGATAACCATATTGTTATGCTTCTATCATCAAGTCAGGGTATTCAATGGAAATCTACCAAAACAACAAGAGTATCAACCCTTTCTAATCTTATCATGCTCATCAAAATTATTATCTATAGTGTCATGTATAAGAATCAATGAGCTAACCTTCTATGTGAAATCCATCATGTCTTATAATGAAATATGCGGATTAAGGTGCTAGCCTTCTTCACACGATAGAGATACCAAAAATAATAGATGTAAGGCAAACATCAAGTATAACAGTATATCAAAGATCAACATTAAGTAGCCTCATAGAATTTGAGAAGTTTATCATGATCAAAATGTTCAATACCAGGTGCACCATGTCATCATAAGAAACATGAATTCAAATCACTTTCATATGCATGCAATAACTATTTGTGAATGAAACATTCATCATACCTTAGGGCTTACCTTGCCATTCGATATTATAGCTTAAACATAATATATCATGCATACATTGTAGTATTCACATACCTATGCAACTTCTTATTTTATATAGTCAACTTGTAGCACATTGTCACCTTTTTATCAGGTGCCTCTTCCTTTTTCCAATTCTAGCTTTTATTTCCTACATCCCAAATGATCCTCAAGAAGGATCTTCTTATCACATCTCATTAAGGAGGTTAGAAACATCCATATACTCAAATATAATGCAGGAACTATAAGTAATGATAAAAATAATAATCAGATCTATATATCTAAACAAAAGTAAAGACATAAAGGAGCATCATAAGTCAAGAAATACTTAACTTCAATGAGAGGTGATCATCCCCCTCTTGAACCAGTCTTCAAGAGCCATCACTGTCCATTTTACACATAACAATGTTGCCTTCAATCAACTTTATCAACAACCAGGCCTACTAGAGACTATCCCATCTAGGGCTTCATCAAATCTGTCACAAGTGCTTGAACATCTAGATTTCATATCACAAATATTTGCTATAGACCAAGGTTTCTCTCAAAGCCTATCCTCATAATCTTCATCAAACCCTAATAACCAAATTTCCTAGGGTTTCCTTCAAACCCTAGAATTATTTTAGGTCTCATTGATCCTCTCTTTCTTCCATCAATGGTGTCATAGTAGGGGTGATCTCCATGAACTTTCCTTAGCGCAACTCTGATACCATGTTAATTTTACGTAGGGCTATATTGTTCTTTGCTTTGATAATTTCATTTCTTATTTAACACAATACATTCACCTGATACCATCATAAACTTATTCATATTTACCTCATTATTCAACAGCATATGCAACTATTTAGAAAGACAAATATCATAATGATCAATGCATTAGAACATAAAGGAGCAATATAAGAAAATAATTCACACATAGAGACACCGGGATTGGTCGGAGACCAGGGAAAAACCACTATGGGAAAAACCCTTGCAAATTCTTCTTCTTATAGATTGTCATCAAATGATTAATAAAAGGAGAGTACAATGATCCATATCTTCATCTAGGCAAAAACAATTACAACATCCATGAAATAAACCCAACAAAGCTTATACTCAAAATACTGATTCTGAAGTCTGCACTGATTGTCACTGACTGTAGTCAACTACTGAACCCTGCAGGTCACTGAGTGAAATATTCAAAAAACTGAGATTTCACCTTTTAGTTCTCGACCACATGGAGGAGGATTTATTCGAGTGACTATAGCTGCCTGGTCTGTCTTTAAAGCACTGCAAGCAAGCGATTGTGGTCAGATCTAGCCAGATTTGTCTTTAAGCTTCAGTTTCACCCTTCAAGATATTATGAGAGTGACTTTGGCTTCCCATTCGCACTTTGAAACACTGTGAGAAAGTGACTATAACTTTCTGGTAGCTCTCTTAATCTTGGTCTACGAGTGATTGGGGTCTGCAACCAGAAATCTGAAACCATAACACCCAGTCACATGGATGGAGAGTTTTCTGTAAGGCTAGAAGGATTCAGTCACACAGATGATATTCTGTGCAAGAAGCCATGGTCGGATCCATCCTAGGTCGTACCTACAACTATATCCCAAAACCATAGATTTGAAATGCGAGCTTCAGACCCTAGAATTTCACCTCAGAGCGAACCTATTCCTTCGTGGACGAGCCTCAAACCTATGCAAGACAAAAACCAAGATAGAAGAGTGTCTCATGATTGTGGCCAAATGAGGTAGAGGACACTTGTATTTATAGCTTTCCAAGAGGGTCCACTTTTCTTTAGGGCCGACCTTATCAAATATGCACATGTGTTTCTTACTCATAAATACACTTTCCCTTATTTGATTTGAGTGATATTTAGGTCGATTTTGGTCCTCTTGAAAAGAGGAATTGAATGAAATTATTATCTCCATCAAGTGAGCTGTCCAAAGTGGAATTTGACCATAGTTTCATATTTGTAACATGAAGTTTGTGTCATCATGATGTTGTTAGTTGTTATGATGTTGATGCGTTGGTTGAGATAGAGTAGGAGATGCAGACCATCAGAGTGAGGTTGTAGCACTAGACTTCAGGGTAAGAGAAAATCGTCATATAGGTTTGTAATGCGGTTAATGGTTGTCATATAGATAGTCATGAATGATAGTAACTTTTGGTTGTATGCATTGCAATTCTTGTTTTATGTTAGCTAACTTGATGATTATGTTATATGTTGTTGATGAGTATGTTATATGTTAACTTGTTTTTGCTATATGATAGTTAACTTGATGATTATGTTATATGTTGTTGATGAGCATGTTATATGTTAAATTGTCGTTGTTATATGTTACTTAACTTCATGACTAAGGTTATTGCATTAAGATCTCGATGTTATATGTATCATGCTAAATTGGATTGGCCTATGCAGATGGTTAGGGTTATGACATTCAGGTATGAGTCGACTTATTTGTGACATTGTGTTGTGCTAATCTAGACTGACCATGCATATGTGATTGTTATGCATGAATGACAATTGTTTATGAGCTTATGATGTGAACATGCTATCTAGTTACTTTTATGGATGTCATGACCTAATTTATGTTTGAGTTGATATGTTGTAAAGTTATATCATGCTAATCTAGGTTGATTGTGCAGAAAATATAGCCTCCCCTGAGATATATTAAGGTATAGGTTTTCTTATGTCATATACTTGGTGCTTGAATGTTTGATTATGTCGTCTATTTGGTGTTTGAGTGTTTGGTGTATATTATGTTATCTATATGTTGTTTTAATGCTTGATTAATTGCACAATATGAGTATGTGTTTATAAGATTGCATGAAGAAATGATATTGTTTTAAGATGGTTGTACTAATACATATGTGTTGAGATAATTGATATGTACTTGAGTGTAAGTAGGTGATAGTTGTAGCATTATGTATTATGAGTGATGAATGTGAGTTGATTGTTGAACATGACATGGTTGTTAGACTTGGTAAAGTTTTATTTAAGATTAATAGATATGTTGACTTGATATTTGGAACATGCCATCAACATGTGTGAGAAGTTGTAGGGAAACATGCTTAGTATTAGTGTGACAAGGTAATAGTTGAAGTGTTTATATAACTAACAGTTGGGTGATGTGACAATACATAGTAAGACTCAAATGCAACAAGGTAAGATATCTAGTATATTGTTATATTTATTTATGCACTGAAAGTTATGTGTTTACAGTAGTATGATGCAAGGGATTGCATGGCAAAGAGACTTCCATGAAATCTTGGAGAAGGCTTAGGTTGAGATTTCCTTGGAAGCATTGGGAACCCATGGGAATTTATTCATGGTGTTTGTTGCTAGTTTTGTGCCTTCAGTATTTTAAAATTTGTTTGAGCTTGATTTATGGGTTTTGATTATGTCTAGTGCAAGGCCTTGCCACTTTGTTTGTGACATCATATTACTATTGGTTTTCATGGTTTTATTCTTGTTGGATTTCTTGTTCACTTTTTATGTTTGAAGGTCTTGGGAATTGGTTTGGGAAAGAGGAAAGTTAATGGATCTCGAGAAGAGCTAAATGAAACTCGACATGTAAGGTAAGACTCAAATGAAGCTTAGTGCATGTATAAGGGCAGTTGAAGGTAAGAGTATGAAAACCAGTTGGACTGGTTGGGTCCATTGGGATAAATGGACATTGGTAGGATAGTTATGAAAAGGTATCAGGCACGTAAAGTGAATGGATGTGAGGCATTTGATGCCTTGGCTAAGTTGGGAACTGTTGTTCTCAATATTGTGCATGTTGTGCACGAATAAAGGAAGTTATCTTAACCTTGACCTTATGATATCTGGTAATTATGTTGTGATCATGATTATGCTAATATTTATATGTATATATGTATGTATTTATGTCGTTTTCTGATGGGATCATGATTGTTTTATGCTAATGTTTATATATATGTGTGTGTGTGTATCTATGTCACTGTTTGACAGGGTCATTAGGGATCATTCTTGTGAAGGAATTATTTATTATGTAGGTGAATGGTATGAAGAGGTTCTTGGTCTTATGGGGAATCAAGTGGGAAGAGTAGCCTCAATAAATTTATGAGGCCAGTATCATGTGGATATGAATTGATATTATGTGTTTATAATATGTCTATGTTTACGTTATGGACATGTAATGCTAAGTGATACATCAGCAAAATGAAAGCAACGTGATCTGTGACATGCTAGGATAAGAATGGATGACAGAGAGGCACTGGAAGCAAGGTTGCTTGGTAGAGACAGTGTGGCTTTGGATGTACAATGCTACTGTTGTGTATATGTTGTGCATACTGCATTTTCAGAGATTTTACCTATGGAGTTGTGTTCTTGTTGTATATATGGTGTTGTGTGTATATTGCATATGGAGTGTTGGGTATAGATGGTGCTATGTACATGTTGGATATGTTGTACTGTGTACATATCGTACTATGCGCATGTTGGATATATGGTGTTGTGTGCATTTTGGATATGTGGTGTTGTGTACATATGGTGGTATGTAGATATGGTGTTGTGTGCATGTTGTACATGTGGTGTTATATACATATGGTGTTGTGTGCATGATTGTACATGTGGTGTTGTGTGTAGGTGGTGCTATGTACATGTCATGCATGTGGTGTTGTGTACATGTGGTGTCGTGTACATGTCGTGCTGTGTACATATGGTATTGTGTACACATTGTACATATGGTGTAGTGTACATGTGGCTTTGTGTACACGTTGTGCAGGTGGGGCCGTGTACATGTGATGTTGTGTAGGTGGTGCTACGTATAGGTGGTATTGTGTGCATGTGGTACATATGGTACTAGTGTACATGTGGTATTATGTGCATGTCGTACATGTTGTGCTATAGGCATGTGATACTATGTATGTGCATTGTGTAGTCATGGTATCATGACATGTGTATTCATTGTGTTGTACCCTGTGTACGTATCTGTATTGTGTTATACCTCAGATGTAGGTGTATGTGTTGTGTTGTACACCAGGTGTAGGTGTATGTGCTTTGTTGTATGTCAGGTGTAGTTTCATGTATTGCATGGTGTTGTATGGCATGTGTGGTTGTATGTGTGTGATGCACACTATGTGTATGTGTACATGGTTGAAGAGAAGGCACTAGGTGTTTGTGAGGTATAGAAACCGATCCAATGTGCATACATAATAAGGAGAAATATAGAAGCTAAGGATTTATTAAAGGATAAGTATTAGTATTTTATTTCAGTTTTATTATGCATGTGATCTATGATTCTGATTTATGATGGTTACAAACGATCTATGATTTTGGTTTATGATAATTTCATGCGATTCATGATTTTGATCTATGATGATTGTGTTTTAATCTAACCGGATGTGATATGTTTATACATGATGATGTGGTCAACAACTAGTTTGACTTCTTGTGATAGGAAGTAAACAAAATGGCAAGTGTACCTTGTTGACGAGCTACCAATGAGGTATGGTTTGGATTTATTTCAATTCATTTTGAGTCTAATGGAAATTATGTGCTTGGTACAGGAAAACATGCAATGGCCGATTTGGAGTGGTTGAAACTGACTACAAGAATTAGCAGCGTTAATGAAAGGAAATTGAACAAGAAACAATATGTTGGTAAACCACTTCAAGATTAGGGCCATTGTGGGACACTGGTACCCAATAGTGTCCATTAATTTCCATGACCATGCTATGACTGGTATAATGGTTTTGAGGCATGGAGGCATGGATATGCCTTGGTTTTTAGACCTTCCAAAGTGAGGAAACCTTGCCAAGGGATGGACTGCCCGAGATGGGGGTGCCAACGAAACTTGGAAGGTGAGTGACTACACAGAAGGGGGTAACTAGATTGCCCAAGGGACTATGTAGCAGAGAAGGGAAGTTCGGGGATGGATTTGTTTGGTCATTAGCATTTCCAGATGGAATCAGATGCACATTAGGAGTGTGCCCTGGAACAACTAACCAGTAATTGTGCCTTGGATGCAACTTTGACTTTGGCAGTGGCTTCTGGACTTCCTAGGAAGGAGGTGAACCCTGGTATTACTTTAAGGGTGGAGGTGTGAGCCTCTGGATTCCCTTGTTGTGGATGAAGGCATCATATCGTTTTATTTTCTGCATATGTGTATATGTGTCTATTATTGTAAATACTGTATCGAGATGGATCTATAAAACGCCATAGACAGTATGGTTATATATGTGGTTGTTATTGTAAATATCATAATGAGTTGTGTTATAAAGCTCCAGTAAATGGTATGATTACATGTTTTCAATAGTATGTCATTGTAAATACTGCAACAAGTTGTGTTATAAAGCTCCATGGGCAGTATGTTTTGTTTTCAACGGTGTTGCTAGTTATAGGTGTCATTGAACACCGAGGACAGTGTTCCCCCAAGGGGGAGGGTTCTGTGACAACCCTGGTTAAAAATTCATGTAAAAATATATAAGACCACGACCATGGGGCACATATTCCAAGTTCAATGTGGGAAAAATATCCTAGTGGGGTGTCACTTCGGTTTATTAATGACTAAGGAAATTGGCAAAGGCAATGGAAAATAATTTGAAAAGGAAAAGAGGCATTAATGGGCATTTTATTTATGAAAATAATGTAAAATAGGAGAAAATAAAGGTGAAAGGTCACATGTTGCATGTGAGAAGGAAAATGAAGGAAAATAATGGAAATTGAAAAAAATAGAGGGCTCATTGATAAAAAGGCTTATGGGGATCGGTTGGAAAGCTTTTTGATCAGTTTAGTTTTGGATCTCTCGTTCTATTCTCTCTCTCTCTCATACTCTTGGACACTTGGAGTTTTATTGGAGCACTCTTGGAGGAGTGTTTCATACTTAGGATTGGAACAAGAAGGCAAAGGAAAAGCAGGGAAGCAGAAGAGGACATCAAGATCAACAACTACAATGGATTTTGCTCGCAGGTACCGAGTTGCATGTATGATTTCTTCGCTAGTTTTTCCATGCATGGCATATGCATGTGATTATTTGGTTATGATCTGTCATTGGCATGGATGATTGCCTGGATTGACAATGTTTTTTCCTAGCCTTGCCATGTCATGAATATCCATGGTGTTGTGGGTTTTAATTTTATTTTTTGGTTTGTTTTCTTGTTCCTTTAGTTGTGTGTTCGATTATTAGTGCCTGGAAGCCTTGGCTAGACAAACACTTTACTAGCCCTATAACAACTTGGGTTGAGTTACTAGTCTTGGAAGCCCAACGATAGTTGTGGGTTGAGTTACTAGTCCTGGAAGCCCTAGTTTGAAAAAATGCTCTAGCGGTCTTGACAACTTGGGTAGAGACCAATCTAGTGATGGTTAGTGATGTACGACCATGAGGTGGAATCATTGGTTAAGGGTTGAGGTGGTTTGGCCTATGGAAGCCTTGGTTTGGTTCAGATTGAATTGTTTTATGAGATCCCACATTCGTTCTTGAAATATGGCACGGGGGTGATTGACTGAGAGAGATATTTGGTTTAGCCTAGTCTATGGTCAGGTGGTACATGAAAGTCCCATACCTAATTAGCCTATGCAATCATCAATAAGAGCTCTATTTCTCCTTGGTATTTTACAGGTAAATATACGTGTTTATATGTGGCTTATATTGTTGTTATATCCTTGATATTTCTATTGATTATATGTTGGTTATGAGTGAGTTTTATGAAAGTAAAAATGTATGGCTCTCATCATGTTTTGGTTAAACACTGAATGTACAATGAATCTATTGCTTAAAAGATGGTAATTCAATTATTGTGATGAAGAAACAATGCTTCTTAGTGGTTCTAAGATAAATGTGAGACCCATATACTTAGATCTACTAACCTGTAGAATGCATATTTGTGACATGTTTGATAAAATGCCTATCATGGCTAGTAGGGGTCCAATCAAGTCCTGGTCAAGTATTTGCATTTGTATCCTTTTTTGGATGTTATGTTTCATTTCTGGAAGTTTCATGGAGTTTTGGCCAGTGACCTGAGCCTTGGCCCTAAAAAAGTGGCACAAAATCCAGAGTCGCTAGCACAAAAATACCTAGAAAAGTCCCTAGTCATAGGCATACCTTGATGTGGGAGTGACTGGAGCTTCCTAGTCACATGCATGCCCGTGTCAAGGGAGTGAATGAAGCTTTAAGGCAAGATAGTTTTAGTTTGTCTCAGGGGTTGGTCACTTTGATGGGTTGGATGGATCCTGGGGGTTCTATAGCATGAGTGGAAGGTCAGTTTGGCTGTGTTTCGTCGGTTTCAATTTCTTAGCTGATACTTAGGGAGTTGAATCATATCATAGTAACTCTCTGTCACATGTTTACCCTAGTTGGCTGGTTACTTAGGTAGATGTGGAAGGAGGGTTTTACAACTCAAGAAGCTTATCTTAAGGGAATTTCATGCTAAGCCATATTCAAGTCACCTAGGATATCATAAGACATTGATCACTTTGAATAGATTTTATTATTGGTCGAATCTGAAGAAGGAAGTGGCAAAGATTGTGGCAATATGCTTAGATTGTCAATAGGTAAAAGTATAGTGTAAGCATCCAGGTAATCTGTTACAACTGATTTCGATTCCAGAGTGGAAATGGTAGGTCATTTCTATGGACTTTATCATAGGTTTTCCGAGGACATCTACACAACACGATTCTATCATGGTTGTGGTGGACAGGTTGACAAAGGTAGCACACTTCATTCCTATGAAGTCTACGTATTCATCTAGTGGTGTGACACAAGTATTCATCAGAGACATGGTGAGTTTTCATGGTGTACTGAAGAATATTATATTAGACTAGGATTCAGAGTTCACTTTGAGATTCTGGAAAGAGTTATTTACAGGTTTGGATACAGAGTTGCACTTCAACACAACTTATCATCCACAGATAGATGGACAAACATAGAGGGTTAATAGGATATGGAGGACATGTTGAGAATGTATGTGATGCATCAACAAAAGAGATGGGAGGAGTAACTTCCATTAGTTGAGTTTTCATACAAAAATGGGTATCAGGAATCACTGAGGATGAGTCTGTTTAAGGTATTGTATGGGTGGAGTTGTAACACTCCCACCAGTTGGAGTGATCCAATTAACAGGGTATTGAATGGACCAAACATGTTGGCAGAGATGGAATAGGAAATGTAGGTAATAAAGAAAAATATAAAGGTAGCACAGGACAAACATAAAAGTTATGCAGATCAAAATAGGTTGTTTAAGGAGTTTCAGGTTGGGGAAACATGTGTACTTATGCATAAAGCCCAAAAATATCTCCTTGAGGATTGGATCATGTGCTAAGCTAGCACCTCAGTATTGTGGACCTTTCAATATTCTTAAAAGGATTGGACCAGTAGCCTATCGACTTGCACTTCCTCCAATAGTGAAATTCCATGATGTTTTCCATGTGTCATTACTTAAGAAGTATTTTAAAGATGTTGATCATGTGATTGACTATTCTATATTGCAGGTAGAGGCTAAAGGATAATTCCAGGCAGAACTGCAGTGTATATTGCAGAGAAATACGCTCATGTTCTAGAACTGCAAAATCGAGTAGGTTGAAGTGTAGTGGAAGAACTTTGGGCTCGATGAACCTACATGGGAGATGGAAGATCAAATGTGGTTTGTGTATCCTTCTCTATTTGTTTGTTGAGTGAATGTTTTTGGTATATGATTTTGTGTGATGTTTTGATTTATGTACATATGTATATAGATGTAAATACCTCAATGAGCTATGTTATAAATATCCAATAAGCGGTATGGGTGTCATGTCGTTATGGTTGTTATATGATTATGTTGTCATGTTGGTTTCTTTTCAACAGATTGATCATTGTAAATACTACAATGGACTAAGTTATAAATCTCCATGGGAAGTATGGTTTACTTTCAGTAGTCTTTTTGGTTGTAGGCTTCATTGAACACCGATGGCAGTGTTCCCCCAAGGGGGAGGGTTTTGTAACAACCCTAGTTAAAAATTCATGTAATAAAGTTAATAAGGGAAAACTAAGACCATGGTCATGGGACATGTATTCCAAGATGACTATTGGGAAAAAAAACATAGTGATGGGGATCACTTGTGATTAATTAATGGATAAGGAAATTGGCAAAGGAAATGGAAAATGCTTTGGAAAGGCAAAGTGGAATTTATTGGAATTTTATTTATGAAAATAATGGAAAATAGGAGAAAAGGAAGGTGAAAGGTCACAGGTTGAATGTGAGGAGGAAAATGAAGGAAATAGAGGCCTCATTAATAAAAAGGATTCTAAGGATCAGTTCATGGCTTTTTGATCAGTTCAGTTTGGAGCTCTCATTTTATCTCTCTCTCTTTCATACTCTTGGACACTTAGATTTTTCTTGGAGCAATCTTGGAGGAGTGTGGCATACATGGGATTTGCAGCAAGAAGGAAAAGGAAGAGAAAGAAAGCACAAGAGGACATCGGGACCAACAGTTACAACGGGTTTTTCTTGCAGGTACCAAGTTGCATGTACGACTTTCTTGCTAGTTTGGGCATGCATGGCATATGCATGTGGTTTCTTGGTTATGATATGTCATTGGCATAGAGGATTACCTAGATTGACAATGGTTTTGCCTGGCCTTTCCATTTCCTGGATGGCCATGGTGTTGTGGGTTTTACTTTTGTTTTCTACTTGGTTCTCATGTTCCTTTGGCTATGGGTTGAGTTATTAGTTCCTCAAAGCCTTGGTTGGACAAATGATTTGGAATCCCTTTAAAAAAATGGGTTGAGATACTAGTCTTAGAAGCCTTGGTTGGAAAAATGATCTAAAAGCCCTTGGTGGGTTGAGTTACTGGTCCTGAAAGCACTAGTTGGACAAACACACTGGAAGCTCAACGATAGCTCTGGTGAGTTACTAGTACTGGAAGCCATGGTTAGAAAAAAACGCTCCAGAGCCATGGAAAACTTAGGTAGAGACTAATCTGGTGATGGTTAGTGATGTCTAACTGTGAGTTGGAATCACTGGTTGAGGGTTAAGGTGGTTTGGCCTCTAGAAGCCCTGATTTGGTTTTTATTTGGATTGTTCCATGAGATCCCACATTCATTCTTGGAATATGGCACGAGGGTGACTCGAAGAAAGGGAGATTTGGTTCAACCTAGTCTATGGTCAGGTGGTACGTGGAAGTCCCAGACCTGGTTGCATTTTTCTTATGTCAATAAGAGCTCTCTTGATCTTGTATTTAATGGGTAAATTTACTTGTTACTATGTGGTTTATATGGTTGTTATATTCTTGTTATTTCTATTGGTTATATGTTGGTTATGAATATGTTGCATAACATTGATGATGTATGGATCTCATCACATTTTGATTAGTATATGAATGAGCAATGAATATATGACCTAATAGTTGATAGTGTAGCTATTGTGATAAGAGATCAATGCTTCTTAGTGATTCTCAGATAAGTATGAGACCCCTATGCTCAGATATGTTGTTATGACCTGTAGATTACATATTTGTAACATGTTTGAAGAAATGCCTGTCATGTCTAGTAGGGGTCCAGTCAAGTAATTGATTAAATGTTTGCATTAGTACCTTTGTTTTAGTGTTATTTATCATTTCTGGAAATCTCATGGAGTTTTGAGTAGTGGCTTGAATCCCGAACCTGAAAAAGAGGCATGAAATCCAGGGTTGATGGCACAAGACTACCTGAAAAATTCCACAGTTGTTGGAATTGCCTTATTATGGGAGCGATTGGGGTGTCAGGTCAGTGAAAGAAAATTTGCTTAAGGGTCTAAGTACTTGGAAAGGTTGGTTGGCTTCTGGAGGTTTTGTAGCATGTGTGGGAGGTCATATTGGTTTTTTTTGCCGGTTCCACTTCCTTAACTATATATTGGGAATCGAATCACATCATAGTAACCTATCATCACATGTTTACCCTGATGGACCAGTTAGCTTGGATAAATGTGAGAGTAGGTGGTTACAACTCTCCAAAAATTGAAGCTTATTGAAGACCTATAAGGTTTTTTGTTTTTTTTCCTGGGGCAGTTAGCTCAAGATCTTTGTCCTGGCAAGCTTGAGCCACAAGTTGACTTGATATTTTACCTTCTCTCTCCTCCAAACTTCCTAGGATTTAGATTCATGACGATGGAGAAAACCTTAACATACAAGTTGATCCATTCCAACCCTCTCCAACCTTTGGACCTTTGACATATGGAATCTGTATACCTTATTATACAAGTTGCTCCATTCCAACCTTCTCCAACCTTTGAAACTTTGACATATGGAATATGTATATGTATTGAAAACCACACAACCAAAAGTCATACAGAACATGTTGGTCTAGGAAGCCTTATCTTTGAAAGGCATGCCAGGTTAATGTGTTGCATACGTAGCTACTCGGTCACATATTATCAACGTTCCCTATGGTAGCTAGCTCCAATACTCTGACTTTGTAGATGTGGTGTAATTAAAACATGAACTAATCAAATGCACAGACCAAATACATTTTAAATTTAAAAAATTGAATTTCTTTAAACTTTCTAATGCATCCACTTTAATTCTATTCTCATTAGGAAACCCATGGGATATCAATGCATACTCCAAATAGAAATAAATGGAACAATTTCGATATCAACTTAGCAATGTGTTTATACAAAAGCATCACAATTTGATATGATAAACGAAAACAAGTTTTTGTTATTTGCGAAAATATATATAATATATATAATGGATATACATAATTTCCATTAAAGTAGTAGCCTCAACTTTGTTGAAATGCCCACAACAAAGAAACATTCAATTTCAAGTGTAGAGGATATATTTGAAAATCCACAAACCCAAGGTTTCATGTTCGATCCCTATAATACTAGTGTATCCCCTTATTATTATTGTTGTGCCCATGTAGTCCCCATACTGTTATTATTGTACCCCATAGAAGGCCACTATTGTTATTTTTGTTCCCTTACATTACTATTTTTATGTAGGCTCTAATTATATTGTGGCCCCTTAGACTCCTATATATAGAAATGAGGTTTTGTCATTTGAATCATCCAAGAAGTGTTCATTTATGTGATGTAAAGGAGGTTTCCCCCTTAAAGAGGTTATTTTTCAAGTCTTTGATCTATCTTTTCTTCTTTTTTGTGATTTGGTTGCATAACATTTGGTATCAGAGCTTTGTATTCTAGGGTTTCACTATTTCAAACAGGTCATCATGGAATTTTCTCTAAATTTTTTTTTGTTTTGAGAAGATTGAGAAGCTAAAGTTACAACCACATGGACCCGAAATCTTGGTGAACTTTGTGTACTAATTTTAGATATTGTATCGCTATATTTTTGGAGATATGATCCGAGGAAGTTAGGGTTTTTGCACGCTCCATAATTTTGTCTCAAACAGGTGACCTAGAGAAAATCATCATAAATTTTTCTTTGAGAATCGGATTTGCATTTTGTAAAAAGTGACCAAAATATGACAAAATTTGATTTTTTGGGTATCACTTTCAGGGTTGAAGGTCTAAACAGTGACACATGGCACTCCATACAAGTTTTCTCTACTAAACTAATCTATAATCATATCATCGTGGGAGATTGGGCATAACCATATCTTGAATAATCAAATCTTGGTCTGAGTTGTTGGGTTGGAAAGAAGACTCATAGGTATACTACAAGAAAGAATTTCAGATATTAGAGATTCAAAATTACAGATATACAACAAATGTAATATCTATCTCCTAAAAACCAAGAAAAAAGTGTGTATTTTTTAAATTTTGCATAATTTTTGTTTGAAAAATCAATTTGAAGTGATTTAAAAGGGCATAGTGAAGCATATATATCATTGTTTGATTTCAAAATTCCTCGAAACAAAAATGGAAACACATAGTAAGAAACCAGAAATCTCTTCTATGACACATGAAGAAGAGGAAGAAATGCAACATGATATATCAAAATTGCGAGATCAAGTGCAACAAATTTCGCTCTCGCAAAGAGTAATAAAAAATGAAATGGAAGCTAATATGGATGGTTTGAAGAATGGTTTAAAATAAGACATGGAAGGTTTGAAGGATGGCATGGAAGCTAATATGGATGGTATATAAGCAAAAATGAAAGGGAACATGGAATATTTGAAGAATGGTTTAAAAGCATACATGAAAGGTTTGAAGGGAAGTTTGACAAAATTGCTACAAGAAATGCTTCCTAATGGAGAAAAGGTATTACATGAAACTCACGATGAGAATAAAATAAATGTTAACCATGATTTCATAGAATCTAACCTTGGATTGAAGACCCACCATATTCCAAATATTGATATGAGGAAGTTTGATGACAAGGATCATGTAGCATGGATACTACAAATGCAGCAATATTTTGATCTCGATAATGTGCAACAAACACAAAAATTGAACATTGAAACTTTATATTTAGAACCCAATCAGTTTTTATGGTATAAATGGCTTTGTTCTCATAAACCACTTGTTACTTAGTTAAGTTTTACGAAGGAAATGATAGCACATTATGAGGATACAAAGAGAAACACCTTCTTTAGCGAATTGATAAATCTCAAACAAAAGGGTTCAATGGCGAAGCACATTGAGGACTTCCACAAATTGAATATAAGGGTAAATGATATTCCATAGGAGCATAAGATTGATTTTTTCATAGGGAATTTAAAGGATAACTACCAACATGAGGTTCACCTTTGGGAACCTCATTCATTGGAGAAGACATTCAGGTTGGCAAGAAAAATTGAAAGAAAAATTATGGCAACAAGGAAGCCTACCACTCAAAACTATAAATATGGAGGTGTTGCTTCTCCTAGTCTTCCACGACCTACAAGGTTAACACCACAATAATTGGAAGAAAAAAGAGAAAAAGGGCTTTGTTACATTTGTGATAGAAAGTACACTAAAGTCCATCAGTGTGATGGGAAGAATTATTTTACATAGATTTTGAAGAGGAGGAAGAAAAGGAACAATAAACTTCAAAAGAAGAGGATATACACCAATAACCAACCCTAGAGAAAGAGGAAATGAATCCGATCATATCTTGTAATGCGTTGGCATGAATTACCACTCTTCAAACTCTCAAGATAGAAGGACATATCAAGAAGAAAAAGATAATAGTGCCGATTGATTCGGGTAGTACCCATAATTTTATTCATTATAAGATAGCAAAGGAATTGAATTACTTCCTATATCCAACATGGGTGTATTAAGTTATGGTTTCAATTGGAGGATTTATAATTTGATCTAGAAAGTGTCATAATATTAAGCTAACCATGGGGGAATATTTATTGAATATTCCTTTGCTTTCCATTCAAATGGGTGGTGTTGATGTTGTACTAGGATTCCAATGGTTACAATATTTGGGTATGATAGCTTTTAATTTTCAAGAAATTTTCTTGAATTTTTCTGGGAAGTAAAGGAAGTTTTATTAAGAGGTATCCAAGGGAAACAAATAAATATAATCATCTCTAATGACATGACAAAGATTCTAAAAAATGAACAATGTGGCGTAATTGCACATTTATGTTCACTAGAGGTTCAAACATTGAAATAATCTATTTCTCCAGATCTCCAAAAAGTCTTGGGCAATAATTCCAAGGTATTTGATACTCCCAAAGGCCTCCTACCTATTCAGGATCATGATCATGCTATTCATTTGATTCTAGGAAGTGTTCCTCTAAGCATTGGGCCTTATAGATATCCCTATGCCCGAAAGAGTGAAATTGAACGTATGGTTACATAAATGTTAGAGGTAGGTATAATTCAAACTAGTCAAAGTTCTTTCTTTGCTCCAGTAGTATTGGTTCACAATAAGGATGGATCATGGTACATGTGTCTAGATTATAGGGAGCTCAACAAGCTCACTATTAAAGATAAATTTATTATTCCTATCATTGATGAATTATTGGATGAATTACATGGAGCAATTTTGTTATGAAACCAGCTCAAGAAAAGATAGAAAAGATAGATCAACGCCTTATAATTCAGCCTCTTCGAGGGGGCAACCTCCTTTACATTACATAAATGAACAATTCTTGAATGATACAAATGAAAACACCTCCTTTCTATATATAGGAGTCTAAGGGGTCATAACATAATTAGAGCCGACATAACAATAATAATGTAAGGGCACACTAATAACAATAGTGGGATTCTATGGGGCACAATAGTAACAATATGGGCACTACATGGGTACATCAATATAATAAGTGGGTTGTACTAATAACAATAAGGGGTTACACTAGTAGTATAAGGGTCTAACATGCCCCTCTCCTAAAGCGTTGTCCTCAACGCTTGAGTAGTTCTTGATGCTTCCGTGTAAAATTCTTGTCCTCCCATGTGGAATCTTCAGCTGGTAAGTTCTTCCACTTGATGACATACTCTGAAATTAATCGATTTCCTAGCTGTCGGGTTCTTGTTTCTGTGACTGCTCCATGTTCCAATATGATTTTTCCTTCCTCTTCAATTTCTGGCAATATTGTTTGAATTGGGATCTTTTGCAACTTTTGAATAAGTGGCTATACTTATTTGTCCTTCTTCCATTCATCCCTTGCTTCGTTTATCCAATCTAGTTGGATAATAGAAATAGCACAAAACAATGCTTCCACATCCTCATCCTTGAAGAGTCTTCCCATTC
>APFE031375961.1:0-39206 GCA_000404065.3 Pinus taeda
CCCAGTAATGCTATATCATGAGCATTGTAACATATTTTCTAATGAATCATTCTTTTCTTCTTTCGATTTTCCTTTAGTGTTTTTGCTCTGCAACGCTGTGTGTTCAACCTTTACTAGCTAGATTCCTCTGTGCAGGTTTTCTAACACATTTACAAGCACCTGATCGAGAGAAATGAGGATGTTCAGGGCCAAAACAACGAAGTATACGAGAGTGAGACGATGACTGTCCTATCTGTGGAACTCAGATGACACCTTATCCAGCATTAAAAGAAGGCGTTTCACGCGCAGATCTCTTTTAAATGACCCCATCCTCAAACACTTTCTCGCCCAGTAATAAAAGAGAATGAAATGTGTGGAGAACACAATTGAAGGACTTGTTTTCTGAATTTTCGATCACTCTGTGATTGGTACGAACCTCTTGAAGCGGTATTTGGGCATTTAACGAATTATGTCATGCCATGTTGCCGGTTCTGAACTTTGCCCGGCTTGATTTTGATGAGAACAAAGAGAGCTCAAACCTCTAATTCTATCTAACTAATTCCAATATTATTTCTTATTTTTCTTAATTTATTGAAAAACATGAAAATTTAAACTTTGAACAAGTGGAAAGTGAAAATCGATCAAATGAAAACGAATTTAAACTCATCACGTTTAAGAGATGGTCAAAAGCTGTTTTTGAATCTTAAACCAACCTTTCAAGAGTTGAAATCCCATTTTATTTTTTACAGGGGAATCTGCGACATCCTCAGATATCGATTTCCAATAAAAAGTTCAGCTTTGATTTGCTTGTATATGTTAAAAAATTAATTAAATTATTTGTGTGGATTGATCCTTTTACAACAAGGATTTATTCACAGCAATGCGCTGGATATACCACTTTAGATTTTGGAACTAAATTACAAAAAAAACTGAACCATGAAGGGGAATCGACAGAGCCAAACTGTTCCTAATCACTGTTACATGCAATATGAAAATGGTAGGAAAGAAAATACAACTATGACAAAACGTGGAGGATATTCACCATTTAAATAAATAAAAACCAACGGGTTTGAAAACTCAGAGTTGTCGTCATACCCAGAATTCAAAGTTATAGACAAACTAAAATTTGCGGATAAAATCGTATACTCCAAACAGTATATTGTCAGAATGTAGACAAGAAGACATATTTATTAAGATTCGGGCAATATTGTAAACATTAAAATTTTGATTGACTAAAAAAATCGTAATACCCAGAGAAGGGGACAGGCTGAATGGCCACATTCATAAAAGTTATATAGCTGAGCTGACCAGAAAATCCATGTCTGATTTCCGCAGCATGATTCCGGAGCCAGCCGTGAAACCCTAACCTAGCCACCGCAAGATAGGAAAAAAATAACCTTATCTCTTGCAAACAAATTTAAATACCAGATCTGCAAGGAAATTTTCATAGAGATTACTTGGCATCCTAGCCTGAACAAAGTAAGTGACAAAAGAAAAGGCGAAGGTACGAGTTGCTGAGCAGAGCTCCTCCGGGCACGCATAAAGCAAATGAGGCGAAAATGCGGTGAGGGTAAGGTGGTTACGGTTATAACTAATCCAAGTCGACCAAATGTCAAGTGGAAAGAGCAAAATTTGAGTTAGATGTCAAACAGTAGAATATCCAGATGTCAATTAGAGAATAAAAGTGTATACTAATAAACTGATTCAAAGGAAGGCTTATTGGCCTAAAAAAAGCAATTGTCCCAAAAGGTACAAAAGAGAGGCGATAGGATTATTATTTGATTGTAAAATTCAGTAGCAAATATTGCAGGGGAAATCCCATGAGACATACAGGAATGATATCCATCTAATTCAAGTAAAACTGAGAAATTTCATATACCACAATACAAGTAAAACTGAAACCAATCTTGTAGAGTGAAATCCCATCATATTACAAAATGAAATCTCATTATATAGGATTTATTAGGGTCATTACAGAGAAAAATAGCATAAGTGGAGAGCTGATTCAGAAGGTATGACATGGACTCTGTAGAGTGAATCCCCTAATCTTGTAGAGTGAATCCCATCATATTACAGAATGAAATAGAAGTCTAAAGGATTTATCAGAGACATTACAAAGAACGCTATCATAGTGGAGAGCTGCTTCACAAGGCAGGACATGGATTCTGCTTATTCACCACAGAAACTCTTGTTGTTGAAGATGAGAAGCAGCACAAAAGTAAGTCATTCCACAACTACTACAAACTTACAACAATATTAACATCCTGCAAATATTCTCATCTATGAGGAGCTTTGGGGGCCTATAGATTACAAGAGAATAGCAGAAATTCTTCACTAAACATGTTAGTAGCGTACTGATCATCTTGGCGGTTGGAGACAGAACTAGTGTTGAAGCTCTCTTTCCTCACAAACCCAGCAGGGGCTTTCTTGTCATAATTCCGAGTACAAAATTTAATTGTCATTTTCTGCATCTTTCTATTTATATACATTGTTTGAACTCCTCTACAAAATTTCCCACAAAAGAGAAACAAAAGATACTACAATCATATTATAAGAGAAACAAAAGATATTACATTCATATTGTAAGAGAAATGATCTAGCTACTAACAGATGAAAACCAACATGAAATGATGATTCAAGCACTACAAAGCTAAATCCTAGTTTTCAAAATACATTATGTATTAACTGCATGTGGGCATCAGATTGTCCTTGTACAGTGACTTAAGCTATTTGGCTAGCAAGAAATGAAAAGAATTCAAAACAAAGATGTTATTACTAATCAAGTTTGACACAAGAATAGATATGCATATTAAGAGACACAGCCACCTTTAAAGGAAAAGAAACAAATAATACTAAGATCCCCATATATATATATATATAACAATAGTGTGGAGTTATTTCAACGAGGCTTGTCAAGGTAATCCCAGCTATTGTGGATCATGAGGCATTACTTTAAGAGACAATTACGAGATCAGTTTCAAAGCAGAGCTGTAGAAGATGGATCAAACAACAGAGCAGAACTTTATGCTTTTTGGTAGATTCTGAAAATAGCAATAGAGAAAGGCTTAAATTGTCTACAGGTGATAAGAGATTCCAAACACATTGCAGAGAGGTCAAATGGAAATTTCAATCAGGAAAATTTGCAGCTGGCCCATCATTGGACGGAATCAGAGAAGCAAGGAAAAATTCCATGTCATTATCTTTTCAGCATGTGTGCAAGGGATAAATATGAAGGCTGATATATTGTCCAAGTAAGCACTGAGGATGCAAAACAGATGGATGGAGATGATTGAATACCCCATCTGGACCTTCTCATTCAATCTATTTCTAATCAAGTTATTATAGATAAATATGAAGGCTGATATATTGTCCAAGTAAGCACTGAGGATGCAGAACAGATGGATGGAGATGATTGAATACCCCATCTGGACCTTCTCATTCAATCTATTTCTAATCAAGCTATTATAGTAATGACCTTTTGGATGGGTGTTTTGGAAACAGTGTGTTGTAAAATTTCCATGTTTAAGAAACTGATTGTAAGTAGTTTTCTTTGGTGTCTTGTAAAACCTGGAGGATTGCATTAGGTGAAGGCTTTTGAAATTTCTTAAGAGTTCATGTATGGCACAACACACACATATATATGAGAGCACTGGATTTATCAGAGTGTTGGTGGATGGGAGATTGCTGAAGAAGCTGTGGTCTCTTTCCCAATTTCCTTGTGATCCCAGTTTCTGTGGGAAAAATCTCAACATTCAATAAAGGTTGCCAACTACACTCAAGGGAATCAAGTTTTTCTTAAACTCTCAATGAAATTTTGTTTTTTCCTTCTAGCAGAACCCTTTCATTCAGATGTGCTTTTGCATGCTGCAATCTAAAAAAACTTCTTGTCACTTTCATCGTGCCAAAACATGAAGAGTGTAAGTTTCAGACAATAATCACAGACTATTGTTAAACGTACCTGTAAATTGCCTTAAGTTCCTCTGGAATCTCCCTGATGTTTTGAACTGAACCATTGTGATAAATGACCTCATTTTTTAAAGCAGGAGACCATAGCCCCATGTCAGTTAAATCATGAAGAAGATGTTTTTTCACCACCACAAATTCACCACTGTTCAACATAACAAGTTATTTCAAATACTGAAATTAGAAAAGGCGGATATTGAAAAAATACATACAAAACAAGTGGCTTTTAAAGAACATGGCAATCCCATAAAATAGTTTCCTCAACACTCTTCTGCTATAAATATTTGATGTATAAGGTTCAAAGCACTCATTATTCCCAAGAATTTGACTAGTTGACGCAGTTGGCATAGGAGCAACCAGAAGAGAGTTTCTCACACCATGCTTTGCTATCATGTCCCTTAGCCCAGCCCAATCCCAACGATCAGAAGGGACTACACCCCACATGTCTGGTTGAAGTATTCCCTGAACCATTCAAAACAAAGACAATACTATTACATTCAGATAAATGGGGAGCCTTCTCCCTTAAAGGTAGTTAGCATCAGCCTTAATATCACTGGGACAAAAACGGCAAGCTTATTTTTATAGACTGACCTTACTCACAGGGCTACCATAGTAGGTTTCATATGGACCTTCCTTAATAGCAAGCTCAACTGATGCTTTCAGGGCATGATAATAAATTGTTTCAAAAATATCCTTATTCAACTTTTGAGCCTGCATGCAATATTTAATGTTAGAGACATCCAGATCAAACATAGACTTCTATACATAATCAAGGAGATATTACACTAATCTTTATCCGCTGACCTCTTCTGATTCAAATGGCATTCTAAGCAGTATAAAAGTGTTAGCAAGACCCTGAACACCTATACCAATTGGCCTATGTCGCATATTTGACAGCTTTGCAGTTTCCACAGGATAAAAGTTCACATCAATTATCTTATTGAGGTTGATAGTAATAGTTGATGTGACCTGCTTCAACAGTGCAATTTTAGATGCTTTTACTTGTACACGAATAAAAACTAGACACAATGGAGACAACTACTAAAGACTTGAATGTTCAAAGTATCACTTCACAAAAGAAAAATAACAAGACCAACCTCTGCTAATTTATCAAAATCAAAGTAACGGTTCCTCCAACCTCTGCTACCAACCAACTTAGAGGGTTGAGACTCCAGGGTTATACCCTGAACAAGTGGAATGAGTTAGTTTTCATCTTTCATTAGATTGACCTCTACAACAAGGATGTAACCAACGAATATACCTTTTCCCTCACATATCTAGGCAGCGCAATAGATGCCAAGTTACAGACTGTTGTTTCTGTTGGACTTGTATATTCAATAATCTCTGTGCAGAGGTTAGAAGATTTGATGGTTCCCAGATTTTGCTGATTGCTTTTTCTATTACAGATATCCTGCACAACCAGTAAAAAATAGCAGGAGATATTCAGTTAATTTTGCAAAAGGCGTTCATTTTAAATTGCATTAAACAGATATTTAATCCAACATTCATCAAACTACAATTCCGTAAATTGTGTACCTTGAAGAGCATGTATGGATTGCCTGTTTCTATCTGAGCTTCCAAAATAGAAAACCAAAGCTTCTGTGCCTGTACAACCTTTTTTGCCTTACCCTGAATTTGAAAAAAAATTGTTATGATCAATTGTTCAACTGTCCAAAAAATACAATAAATATAAAAAAACAATGCACACCTCTTGCTCATATTTCATGTACAATTCTTCACCCCAGCAATCAGCAAGCCCGAGAGCTTCATTGGGACAAAATAATGTCCATGTAGATTTTTCCTGGACCTTTTTCATAAAGAGGTCTGGCACCCAAAGTGCAAAAAATAGATCACGTGCTCTATTCTCTTCCTATAAGATGCACAGTTGTAAATCAATTTTTGTCAATGTATGTAAAAAGGAGCTAAAAACAATTTTCTATTTAAAACAACCCCGTGCAAAGCAATGGATAAAAAAACACCAAATAAACCACAAAGCCAACTTATGTTCATAACATTTCATAAAAGCAATGACTGCTATAGTTAACTAGCACATCAATATGAGATAAGGCAGGCTGATACCTTCCCATGGTTCTTTCTCAACTCCAGAAACTCAAAAACATCTGCATGCCATGGCTCTAGGTACATGGCAAATGCACCTGCATAAGGCAAAATAGCCCCATTACTCTTTCTTTCATATATTAACTGAAATTAGTTTTTGAATACCAAAACAAGTTGTGTAATGAGCACTTACCCTTCCTTTTGCCTCCACCTTGATCAACATAACGAGCAGTATCATTGAATACCCTCAACATTGGCACAATACCATTCGATGTACCATTAGTTCCTCGGATATAACTACTGGTTGCACAAATGTTATGTACTGAAACACCAAGTCCTCCAGCTAATTTGCTTATTACAGCACATTCCTTTAGAGTATCATATATCCCATGACCTGAGTTCAAACCAGATTGGGCATGCTCCCTTCTGTTTATATTGGTTCATGGACACGGGGGCAAGCAGATAAAGCTAGGTGCAAGTACTGAGTGAATTTTTATAGTATAAATGCCCCTCGGGCTTTGCCCATGTTAATGCAGGGAAGCATTTCCAATTTTCCCCTACCAGGAAAAAATAGAAGCTGGAAGGAAATATAAAGTGATATAAAATGGAGATCAACTATAAAAGCTCAAAGTCAAGAGTATGCAGGGCATTTAACCTTGTTAACAATGCAGGATTTTTAGTTTGTTAAAAGTAAAAAAATTAGAAGAATTATGAGCCGTGACATAATAACAAGAGCACAACATGATGTGTGTGTTTGTGTGTGCACCTAGACTTGTGCATTTCAGTCATTGAAATGCAAAAGAACCTAACAAAAACTTTGATCACCTAAAAGTAAAAAGTAATTTTCAAAATAGATCCTCCAACTTATATCTCTGAGTTTTGTCAAATATCAGTTGTCAATTATCTATTTCCCATTACTATTAATCATGATTCATGGCACAATCAATTACATTGATTCCATCAACACAAGGGTTTTATCATAGACATCTGCTTTTAATTAAAGTAAATTAACTTACGACCTGATTATTCAACTAGGGTAAAAATTCTGGATTATTCGAAGAAGGTTATAGATTTTGCAATTTGGAATATACCTCAAGCATACAAGGTCTGATTTAGAGGCAAAAAAAGATCAGCATGTAGTCAGTGAATTTCCGAAAGTAAAGACCCCAAGAGAGAGCTCAGCATTTTAATGTTAATTGATGCCAAGCTGCATCAAAGTCTGAACAATAGATGACAAATTTTGGATACAAAAACTAAGATGGAAACCAACCTTTATTTTTTGTACTTGATCTGTAAGAAGCTGCCAAATCACATAAACAAAAAATCATCAGACCAAAGCAAATATAAAATGTAAGAAATCAAGAAAACCTAAATACAGTACTTTCTGATATCTTGCTTAAATATCCTGTGAATACCTTGATTTCTTCTGCTGATCCAACAGCAAGAGCCTCTAATATATTTGACCTCGCAATAATCTTATCTTCTCGTGCAAGAACTTCTCTGACTGCATTTTTCAGCTGTAAAATTGTATATCTGTTATGTGGTTAATATAAGACCTTGGGCAAGTTGAATACAAACAAAAATTTCCACATACACCCGGGTCCCGGCTAGTATTAATTTTGTAACGCTTACAACCCATCCTCATTCTTGTTCATCGTGGTCATTAAATCATTAAATCATGACAAGTTTAAACATCAGAGAAACTTCTACTCCTCAAGTTTAACGAAAAAATACGGCTCAAATATTGAGAATAAGGCATACTTTCTTCATCTGTTGTCCTTGGTTTAGAAGGTGTCGTTCAAAATCTTCCATTATTTTCCTCAACATAAATTCAAAAAGCTGCGTAAAATAAATTCTATTAGAGCCATCTTTTTTACTCCATATATTGACAGAATTGATGAAAATCGAAAAGCTTGATGCATTAAGGAAGGAATTCTGCCAAGCACAAAACAAGAAACCCAATAGACCCTTCTTTTAGATGACAATACGTTAACCACATTGCAGAAAATAGATAAGTTGAAAGTTATAAAGGCACCCGGCCCGCAGGCAACACCTCAAATTACTTACTGAAGGAACTTCTTCATTCTGTTTATCACCAAGTATAGCACCAACGAGAGTTAGAAGGAACTGGGATGGTGCATTCTGCATGCAATAGGCAAAAATGTAGATAGAAAAAGATTGATTGCTGACAGCATGGTCTCCGTAAAAATCAAACAAACAAAAATGAGAATAAAATTGATTAATAAACAATTAACACCAACATACATTTCATTTTAATTACAACCATGGAGACAGGTTTTAAAAATTACATCAAGACAATTCAAGATTCCAGAACTCTCTACTGCTTGAAGGTCTGGATAGCGCCTTGCTTTTACTTGTAAAACCTCTCGAAATTTTTGTCCAATGTTTTGTATCCATGCCGATGTTGAATCTAAAAGCAAAATTAAAACAGAATAAATAAGCATCAAATTCATGGTTCTGAATGGTGCATAACCTACACTGCCCCTCAAAGGAATGATTAATAATTTTCTTTCCTTTAGATCCTACTCATACCTGACATAACAGAACTTGATAAAAGACTCTCAGCATCAAATCTCGTAGGCAATTTCACTACTTTTGGACCATTCACCCCAGAAGATTGATCTGTCACTTGTTGATCTGAAGTTGCACAATTTTCTAGATCCGGAAGTACCCATCTTTTCCGTGGCTGGCTTCCACTTTTTAGAGTGGTGTTGAGAGATTTTCCAGGAAAAGCACCTCGAACTGTGGACTTAATGTCATTGGGGATGCCTGTATCAGCCACCTGTTTCCATAGGGACTGAGTTTCCACTCCATTCTTCGAATCATAAAATTCTTTCAGAGACAGAAGACAGTCTACAACAATGACCATATTACCCTGAAAACATCCACACATGCGAAGGCTGAGAAAGCGAAACAGATGATTCTATACAGGCAACATCAAGAAGAAAAGGCCAAGTAATCCTGCGTGTTCCAAATCAGAAGCTTCAAAAGTTGGCAGCCTTAAATCGTCTATAGCCACCAGGAAATTCCTGACATTCTCGAACCGTTGATACGCAGAATGCGCGGCACCTTCAGTAGTTGCCAGGCCTGGTTTTGATACAATCTGCAAGAAGAGATGTTGGTTCTGAGGAGTACAGCCGCGAAAATCCTCTGGTTCGGCTTTCAATCCCCGCGCCCAAAAACCGCCGCCTCCCCATTCTTGAGAGCCAGAGTAGGCGTGTCAAGGAGCAGAGTCCTCCCTTCTCCGTCATTCATATATGGTATGAACAGTTGCATGAACTCAGAAAAGCATCTGGAATGGTGGAACATTTGTTCTCGTTACCGAACAAACACGAAAAAAATGTCCACTCCAGCAGGTGTCAGCATGTGTCACAAGCTCGAACAAATAAGGAAAAAATGCCTACCCCGCCAGAACAAATACGAAAAAAATGCCCACCCCCCAGGTGTCAGTATGAGTCACAAGCTCAACATGATTCACAAGCCTGAACAAATACAAAGCAAATTGCCCAGTCTGCCAGGTGTCAGCGTGAGAATCAAAAAGACGACGAAAGTCCCTTTGAAAGGAAGGCCTATAGTTCTAAATATATGTTTGAAAAATATAAAACTTTTATCAATTTTCAAAATAGTCACACGTAATTATAATTTTTTGGATTTATTTTTAATAAAAAAATAAAAAACTATAAATAGTAATAATTTTATAAATTATTGTTTAAAATTTAACTTAATGTAAGGAAAAATAATATAAATTATTTTTAATAAATAAATTGAAAAAACTAAAATATGATGAATAAAGGTGGGGGTAAATATAATATTGAATATTTAATTTATTTAATTATTATTATAATTTTATTTATATTATTATTTATTGATAGATAATTTTTTTTTTAATCCGATATCACATGGTAAAACTGTTGCAATGATCATCTTTGCTATTTATTCACTTTGATGGATTGATTTCTCACTTTGTCGTGAGAATGAACCACATTAGTTGGTTCCAAATGTCCACCAAATCTTAATGATGTGGTTAATCCAAACACTGATATCTACATTATGGATCACAAAAGTTTTAGATCTAACATTATTTTTTTATTTAAAAATTTCATCAAACAAATATGATAAAAAATTTCAAAAAATTGTATTTTATAAATAAATAATATAAAGGATTTACAATGAGTATTATAAATGATGATTTACAATGAGTAACATGTTTGATAAGAAGTATTATCATGTTTATAGAATAATCATTTCTCTGTAAAAATATATTATTATTCTCTTTAATTATATTTAATAACAATTATTTAAATTATATTATAATATATAATAATAAAAAATTAATAATTAATAAATTTAGTTGGGAGTATTAATGTTATTAAATTTTTTCATGTTTGATTAACAGTATAAATAAAAAAATAAAATAATTGAATAAATAATTATTATTATAAAAATAAATATAAATTATTAATAAATTCAATTAAAGCAGTAAAAACAATTTAATTTCAATTCATTTATAAAAACAAACTGTTTTTTATAAAATCCTATAATAAATGTATTAAATAAAAAATAAATAATACAAAATAGAAAATTTTCATCGGATTTCGATCGATAATTTATATAATAAATTTATTAGGATGATTTTACATTAAGAATACAATATTGTATAGGATTTTCAATTAATTAAATAAAATTTAAATAAAAAATAAATTATGTAATCAAAATTATAGAAAAACAAAATTTTGGAAAGGTAATTGTTTCAAATTTTTATTTAAAATATTTTTTCGCATTTAAGAAATTTGATCCCTCTCAATACATTTTTTTAAGCCAAATTAAAAAGAATGGATTTTGTCACCTTGTAATCAATTAGATACTTAGCAACAAACTCAACTAATTAAAGTAACACTAAAATTTTATTCCTCTCCAAACTTAATAAATTACAAACTAAAATAAATCTATACTAATTTTAATATACAATTACATTCATTAACAAATATTTTTAAATATTTGAAATTTTAAAAAATATTTCTCTATTAAATCACTTTAAACATAATTTGTAATAAAGTTTTTATAACAACTTCATGTGATAAATGTGTTTTCATGTTTTTATTGGACAATAGTTAACCTATATCATTGAGAGCGTTAAAAATCTAGGTTGAAAAATAATATATATCTATGTGTAAAATAATATATGATGAATGCGGTTTGTAATAATTTATTCTATACGGGATAAAAATGACATATTAGAAATAATTAAAAATAAAATAAAATGATTTATAGCTAATAAAAATTTAATGAAAAAAACAGTATAAAATTAGAAATAATATATTATAAAATATGAAAATAAATTGTCAAGTCTTACTAGCACAACTAGTTGAGGATGGGTCTCCTTAGAAAGGCTACCCCAGATCAAATCTCACAGGGGTGGTTGTGCCCTGTGCTAGGGGAGGAGACATGCTAAAAAAATCCAGTCATGTTAGCCCTGGTGTGGCCTAGATCCCATGCTATCCCTAGTAATGTTGACAGATTAAATACCCCTACAGCTCCTCAAGCCATTGCTCAAGCTTGGAGGATCACAGACTTCTTAGGAGGAAACACCTACTCTTAACCATTAGACCCACTCAAACTATATTTATGTTCATGACAAAAATGTAAAGCCTTGTTCTTTCTTCAATTACATATTTTCATAATGAAAATAAACACCCTACACAAAATGGTGAAACATTATTAATTGTCACATGCTAAAAAAATCCAGTGATTTTAACACCTGTATGGCCTAGCCGCTTGCAGTCTCCGAGTAATTTTGATGGATTAAATGCCTCTAAATCACCGCTCCTCAAGCCACAAGTTTGTGTGGCCTAGACTGCCTCTGATCCCCTAGTAATTTTAATAGATTAAATGCTCCTAAATCCCCGTTCCTCAAACCACAAGTCAAACTTAAAAAATCACAGACTTCTTAAAGAGAAACCCCCACTCTTATTTATAAGACCCACTCAAACTATATATATATTCATGACAAAAATTTAAAACTTTGTTCTTTCTTCAATTACATATTTTCATAATAAAAATAAATACCCCACAAAATGGTGAAATATTTCTTATCATATTATATGTTCACATAAATTCAATTTAAAATTTGTAAGTTTTATCAGATAGCATAAATAATTTAATATTAATACTTGTTTTTATTGTTCTGAACACAGGTCACAGGTTTTGAATACTCTTAATTTCCATTAAGTTCAATTTAAAATTTGTAAGTTTGCTCAGATAGAATAAATAATTTAATATTAATACTTGTTTTTATTGGTCTGAACGCTGGGAACTAAAGATTATAATAATTCTTCATGAATTGCCCCTTCACTCTTACCCCTGAAATTGTGCCAAGAGAAATCAGCCCGAAATCAATCCTCTGTTTCATTTATTTTCCAACAGCTGCAAGTTCCTAGAAAATTCAGACCGAAACTGGTCCTCTGTTTCATATAATTCCAAACAGCTACAGGTTGCCGGAAAATTTAGCCCTAAATCTATCCTGTGTCTCTTCTATTTCCAAACAGCTACAGGTTGCTGGAAGACTAAGCGGAAATCGATCCTCAGTTTCTGCACGCAAAAGATAAGAGGCTGGTTCTTATTCTTTGCTTGGCAACCTGGAAATAGTATTATCGTCCAGAATTGTGAAAATATTTTCATGTTATAAATTTTGTGTAAAAACAAACGTGAATCTCAATAACTGATGCAGGGGCATCATATTAGATATTTTTTCCTCCACTTAGAGGAGGAGTCCTCTTCTGTTTGTGGTATTTTGATTCAGGGAATCTGCTTAGTGAAGAAGTTATGCCAGGGTGTCTTTTTAAACGGCAGATGTAGAAAATTTGTTAGGGTTAGGTGGAAATAGCTTCTAGAAATAAAGACAAATGTAATTGAGAGGGCCAAGAAAATGGAAATTAGGCGGAATAGAGAGGTAGGAGGATTCCGGAGTTCGTAGAAATTATGTGCAGAGTCTTTTCATGAAATAGTGTATTTCCAAAATGCGTGTGAATGTTTCCCTTTATTTATGTGATTTCAATTCGAATCAATCCCTGTGTAAACCTGTCGCGGAGTGTGAATTCTGTCGGTTTGAATGGGGTCGAAATATATGCATTTATGATGGAGAAACGAAAATAGTTTTGCTATCGGCTTTCTTATTTTGTTACAGGAAGTATATATTTACTGTACAGTGAAACAGTGCAGGTTCCAAACTTCCAAGTCAGGTTTGAATTTAATTTGGGGATTGCGTGGGATTCGGATCAAACATTTGAACAGACCTGTGGAACACCAATACACAGAACAAGGGATCTATAGCTCGATTGCAAAGGAAACGCCCTGATTCTCCAACCCTGGTGATCGTCGGTCTGTATAACCCTGGTGATTGAAAAAATAGGGGGTGAACCTTCAGTTCCATTGAATGCCCAACTGTAAAGCATTGCAAAGGAAATACATCAAATTTAATTTTATTTGTGGCTGCAGAGAGATCAGAGCGCCGATCCGGTCTAAAGAGACGAACAGAACACCAAATTCAAAGTCAAACGTGTTGCAGTGAGGCACCAATTTTGTGGTCTGTGCAAGTGAAGGATTCGAGTTGCGCTGTGTCACCTGGCTGTCCGTTGAAGCATAAGGTGTTTTTCTTCTCTGTGCAGTTGGGTATCCAGCAAGGCACCAATAACTGCTAATTGCATTGTGTTATGTTGGTTTCAAGAAACACAATGTCAGCGTCTTAAATCTATCATAATTTTTGCTTCATAATTTCAAATGCTTAGTAATCTGTTTTAGATCAGTTGGAATTATTATACACAAAATTTGTTTCAAAAATATGTTTAGTGTAAAGTGCAATATCATCTTTAGCTTTTAGTCACATAGGTTGGTATTAGGAAACTTTTTAGGAAACTTTTAGCATATTTTGTAGTACAATATTTTGCAGTACGTTTTAGTCACAGTTGTTGGTGCCAGGAAAAGAGTGCAAGGAAGGAATTGATAATGTTATAGTTGCATCTATGGTTGTGTTAATGTTATAGGTGCATCTATGGTTGTGTTAATGTTATAGTTGCATCTATGGTTGTGTTAGGCTCTAAATTATTGTGACAATTTTTTTTGGTGAATTTTTATTGATACAAGTCAATAAAAGTGAATAACATTTAAGAGTGAATTATATATATTTTATATTTAATAATTTTAATTTATATTATAAATATATAAATTTTGAGTGGTTTATGAGGCACAATATTTGCTAAGGTTTTTGCAAATGGGGTAGCAAGTTAAGTGCTTTTGATTGTGGGGAAAAACTCCATAATTAAGCACGCTTGAGCCAGAGGCAACTGGGATGGGTAACCTCCCGGGAAGTCCTAGTTACCGGGTGGGTGACATCCAGAGAAGTCCTGGTTGCAGGGTGCAAGCCCCGGAAGTGATGATTGATGCTATGTGATTTATTTCACTAGTTTCAATCTCACTTCTTCACCCCTGTGAGCATCAACCGATGCAACGAGTGCTATGTGGACTATTAAAAAAAATCATGAGAAATTAGTCAGTTATGACTACCTCTCATGGAAGTGATGGACTACCTCTCATGGAATGATGGTTGATGCTATGTGATTTATTTCACTACTTTCAATCCCACTTATTCACCCTTGTGAGCATCAACCAATGCAACTAGGGCTATGTGGACTATTCAAAAAAATCATGAGAAATTAGTCAGTTATGACTACCTCTCATGGAAATGGGCATAAAGGAATCACTTAACACAGTGAAATCCCAAAAAAAATATCTAATAAAATTAAATTATCAATGAATTTAAAATAAACACTATTTAATCCTTAGAATCATTTAGAAGCATTTCATGGCCATTGGAAATCAATTAGTTACAACTTCTTATCATGTTATATGTTCATATAAATTCAATTTAACAATTTGTATTGGTTTGGTCAGATAAAACGAATAGTTTAACAAGAATTGCCTCAGGAGCTGGATAATCATGAATAATCATGGATAAAGCTATAATTTTATGTTCTTTACTGTGCCACAGTCTGAGAAAAATAAAAAATTTCTCAATTGAACCACGTAAAGCATTTAGGTACTGATGTTGCTTTCGAGTGATGCTTCTTTTTCTGTATAAAAGAAATGAATTTGCATGTCTGCTCGAGGAGGAAGAATGTTGAACTTTTCATCAAAACGTATATTCCAAAAAATGTTGAACTTGTGATTAAAAAGACATCGATTCCATGTACCACAAGGAAGAGACAAAAAGGGTGAAAGCAATGTATCCTTCTTGCAGCAAGAAAGTTACATATGGTTATATTGCGTATGCAGATTTTTTTTTTTTAAAGAAAGATCCATATTTTTCAAGTTTTCCAAACTCAGAATACAACCCTGAGAAACCACATAATAATTGAGAGGGTTTAAAATAAAAATAAAAAATTAAATAAAATTTTCCATACTCTCTCAATAGGCGTGCAATCTTATCAGAGCTTCCTACAATCTCTTGATATGTGCTAGTGATACATATACAAAAACACCGAAGTCATCCAACACTAACACTAGAGTTTACATTTGTCAGTGTAAAACTTGGATGAATTCGGGTCAATGTTTACATTTGTCAGCGTAAAACTCTGATGAATTCTGGTCACTAGCAATCGCTAGAGTCTACACTTGTCATGGTAAAACTTTGATGAATTTTGGTCACTAGCAATCGCTAGAGTTTACATTTGTCATGGTAAAACTTTGATGAATTCGGGTCACCGCCAATTTAAATACATGTAGCGTAACGTAGGTAACAGAGAAGCACTTTTTTTTTCAAGTACGAAAAAAAAGCACAATTTATATTAATATCACAGTGGAATTTACAAAAATAGCAGTTGTTCCAGTAAAACATTTACCAAATTGTCATAGGCAGTAGCAAACATGCTGTAAATGCAGGTACCACCTACCCTCAATAAGAATATAGCATAGTGGTCTATTCATTGAACAAATAAACTATGTATAGGGGACCGTAAAATATGAAATTGAAAACAGAATTAATAAGATTACAACTCATAGTGGTACATTATATTCCTATAGGGAAAAAAAAGGAAAAAGCACCATCTATGAAGGAGAAAAAATTCCCTCTCAGAGGGGACACTGTTTTATGTCCAGTTGCCATGAGTTGATTATTCGTCGACAAAGGTTGCCTAGTAGAAGTCTATATCCCTGGAAGAAGAAGGTCCTCCATGAAATAGACGCTGTTCCCTAGAAGATGTCCATATGCCATTTACCAAGTTCTTGGGACAAACCTTTTTTTGATGGACAATAATCAAGTTGTTTTATTGTTGTTTAATTCTTAGTAGCATTTCATCCTCCAACGCATGAACTTAATTAAGTATATACACAAATTGTCAATGCATTAGAACATGAAATAATTTTTTCCAATTAAAATTTCTCATATTTTATCATTAATTAATAAAGAAAGGAAAGATCAAAGGATTAAAGAGTTTCTATATTTTGTGAATAAGAATATCTCTGCAAGGTTCTATCGACTAAAGAGTTTTTCCCTCTGTTGCCAGAACCTTGCCTTGTCTCCCCCGATCTCCCATAAACTGTGGTTCCTTATCGAATCTCGATTTTCTGCTGCTACGTTCCATATGGTCAATCCCCTTGTAGTTTCCTGAGTTCTCAGTCTCCCTTCTGTTGTCATTGGTGTTCTGTATTTGACCTTTCCCAGATTAACTTTCATAGGTCATTTCCTCCCTGAATCCATCTCTACCAAAGCTTTGTTCCCATGACCTAGGTTAGAGTATAGGGATACCTAAGGCATAGACCCCCTGCTAATCTATGCTTAGTTAACCAGTTCCAAGAAAGGACTGCCCATTTATTGACTTTTTGTGTCCCTTACCATAGGAATTTCCTAAAGATATTTTTCATTTCATTGCATATTGTTTTGGGCGTGAGTAGACCTGAGAGATGGTAAATGGGGATTGTTTGCAACACCACTTTCAAGAAGATAAATTTGCTCGCCATGTTGAGGGCTCGAAACTTCCAGTTCTAAAGACGATCTTGAATTCGATCGAGGAGAGCCTTCCAGTTTGACACTCGAAGGGGGTTGAAATTTATGGGGATACCCAATATTTCGAGGGAAGGGTGCCTATTTGAAAGCCCATAATTCTAGCTAGGAAAGCTTGCGATTGAACAACAGTGTTGAAGAAAAAAATATTCGACTTTTCTTTATTGATCTGAGTTCCTGAGGCATTCATGAAGTCTTGTAGGATAGCCAAGAGAGACCTTGCATCTCTAAGGGTAGATTGGCAAAACATCATGATGTCATCAACAAATTGTTGATGAGTTAATGGTAGATCATTCCCCCACATGCACAGTCCTATAAATTTCCCTACTTGAGCCTTTTCTTTGACATATCACCCCAGGGCTTCAGCTACTAATATAAACAAGAAAGGGGAGATCGGGTCACCTTGTCTAAGCCCCTGGGTGGCATTGAATGTCTCGGTGGGGGATCCATTGAGGAGAATAGAGAACACAGGGGTTGATATAAAGGAATAAATCCAGTGGATCTCGTGGGGGTCAGAACCAAAGGCTTTCAGAATACTCAGCAAATAGGTCCAGCTCAGACAGTAATAGGCTTTAGATAGGTCCAACTTAATAATCATACCTTTAGATTTGAGGCTTTTGAGGCAGTGGATGGCTTCTTGGGCTGTTACTATGCCATCTGGGATTTGGCAGCCTTTGACAAAGCAAATCTACTCTTGGGAGACTAAAGTCGAGAGGGTCGGTTTAAGCCAATTTACCATAATGGTTGAGAGGATTTTGTATATGACATTACACAAGGCTATAGGCCTCAATCCCTGAGGCTCTTCTGAGTGGTCAGATTTAGGAATTAAAGCTATGAAGGTAGAGTTGAGGGTTAGATATACCTTTCTCATCCTTCTAGATTCTTCAACCACCTCCAATATGTCGTTACCCAGAATTGGCCAGGCTGCTTGAAAGAATTCAGTGGTGAATATGTCAGGTCCCAATGCTTTATTTTTTTCCAGTCCTTTGACCACCTCTTCCAATGTGATGGCTCTCACGAGGGCCAGGTTCTGATCCCTGCTGACCAGTTGGGGTATATGCCTGGTTATCCGGTCAATAGCTTGTGATATGTTAGGAAGCAGTTCTGACAAGATATTTTGAAAGTGGCTAACCAATAGATTTTCCATTTCTTCATTTTGCACCAATCGGTTTTCTCCTCGGTCTAGCAGTGAGAATATTTGATTATATTGCATATATTGTATCATAGCTTTATGGAAGAAGCGAGTGTTTCTTTCTCCCTCCTGAAGCATTAAACCCTCAATTTTTGCTTCCATAAAATATCTTCTTGTTTCCTCATTTCCTCAATCCTGGTCAAAAGTTTGCCTTCTTCCTCCACTAAGGATCCCGAGTGGCCATTTGTTATCATTTGTTGTTGGACTTGTTGCATCCGTGCCTAGAGTTGTTCCTGATCATAATGGATGTTGCCAAATTCTTGTTTATTCCATTTCTTGATCTTTCCCTTGAGCTCTTTCAAGCGTAGCTAGAATGTATTCATTATATTTCTCCCTTGTTCAGTGCTTGAGGTCCACCAGTCCTTCACTTTGTCAAGGAAGGAGGGATTGCATAACCAAAATGCTTCAAACTGGAAGGGTCGGTTTCATTGCCTCTATTTCAGGTCTACTTCCAACCGAATAGGCCAGTGATTGGAGCCCATGCATGGCATAATCGAGGCTACATAGTAAACATCCCTGCTTATCAAATCTTCGATTGCTAAGAAACAATCCAACCTTGATGCCACCTGATGAGCTCCTCCCCTTCGATTATTCCAGGTGTGTGTTCCATTAATGGGAGGGATGTCGACCAACTGCAAATCCGCTTGCATGTCCCTTAACAGTTCCATTTCTGGTTCTTCTCTTCTTATCCTTCCTTTTTTCTCTGCAAGTGACATTATCAGGTTGAAGTCCCCTCCTATCAACCATAACTTTTTTGTATGCATTTGACTCAGTTTCCTTATACTTTGAAGGAAGATTTCCTTCTCCCCTTGAGTGTGAGGGCCATATATTGCTAAGATAAGAACCCATTCCCTAGTTCTAATGTTGTGAAATCATCCTGACAAGATGCGTGGCATACCCATCCAATAGTCTACCATTACCTCCGCAGGATTCCATAGTATAGCAATTCCTCGTGCACTTCCTTTTGCATCTAGTGCTACTGCTTCGTATTTGGGTTTGATTTTTCTAAGAATATCCTCTATTTTCTCCGCTGATACCTTGGTTTCCTGGAGAAGCACAAGTTGTGGCTTCTCCTTTTTCAATCGATATAGTATCTCTTCTTGCCTCAGTTGCTGAGGCCCCTCACATTCCAAGAGATAACTATCATTGGGAAACTTTGTGGAGTTGTTGGAATACCACTGAGAGCGGTATTACCCTTCCTGTATTAACCAACATCTCTCCCATTATTTGTATTGACTCTTGCAGGTTTCTTCGTCCCCTTTTCTTCGGATATGTTGCTCCTCTGAGTTGTCTTGTTGCATGCCTAGTTGTTCCACCAGATCTCCCTGTCTTTGCCCTTGGTTAGCCATATATTGCCAGAACGTTTCTTTGTACAATTTCTTTTGGTCCTCTGGGATAAATCTTTCATCTAGATGCATCCATTCATTCAAGAGTCTTTTTAGAACCACTTCATCCATGCTCAAATCCTCCCTAGCGGCATCAACTTCCATTGCAGTAAGATATATCAGTTTTGACTCTTTTTTCTCTATCAATTCTATGTGGTCTTTCCTCTTTTGTGTGGTTGTATATTTGGCTGGATTGCTTCCCTTATCCTGATACTGATTCTCTGTTAGTTCATTCTCTTGTGAGGTTTCCCCTTCCTCTTGCAACACCTCATATCTGTTGTTGTTTTCCCTTTGGCTTTGGTTATTAGATCCTAGGTTCTGTTGTGTCCTCATGTTCTTCTTTTTTTGCATAAGCTCTTTGAATCCCTCATTTGTTTCTTGTGGGGGTTCTTTTCATGCTCCGCCTTTAGGTTTGCCAAGCTAGACTAGTTCAACGAACATGCTTTGTAGAGGTGGCCATACTCATGACATCAGCAACAACGAAACGGTATGTGCTCGTAATCCAGGGTTTGTTGCCAGGTCTCTTCGTGGTACTCCAATTACACTAAGTCAAGGATGGGCTCTAAGATATTCATATACACACAAATATGGACATAAGAGGTATATCTTCCCCTGTGAGTAGATTATGTTATTTTCACGAATATGCCAATTTAGTTGTCAATGCCTTCCAGTATTTGCAGATCCTAGAAATCCATTGGAAGACCGAAGAGATGAACCCAAATGGGAGTTGCTAGAAATTGCTCCTTGTCTTGGTTATAACATTCCTCCCAGTATCGCATGAAGAGACATGCATTATGGTAAAAATATGGGCCCTTTTCAAAAACCCTTTCCTTATCTTACATGTTCGAGAAGATTACCATAAAGAATCATCTAACTCCCAATTTGATTTCTACATGACCTTTTGGCTGCCATTTCTGTTGTACCCATTTTATCAGATCCTTCTATATCGGGCATACTCTAATGAATTTGCATATCATCGCATGGTCCTTCATGTAACTACGATATTTTTCCAGCTTATTCAGTGGGATTACAAAACGAGGCTTCTATGTTGCACAAGGCAAGAATTACCCACGGCTTTGTGCCTTCCACCAGGCTCCAAGGACAGGACCAATACTAGGGTCAGTGACTTCAGGGGGACCAGACTAGTGGTGAGTTTTCTCGCTTGATTCGTCGGTAGCTACACTATGGTAGGAGTGGATCTCCCCCCCCCCTTCGCCACCCCCCCTCCGGGGCTTGCATCGCCCCTGTTAGATGCAGGCCTAGCGTATTCATGCAGGGCCTTCAGGGTTGGTTGGCATTTGACAGGGGCACTAAACCCTAGCTTCTTGTCATCAAATTCTCCGCAGCGTTGAACTAAGATGCTCATAAATATATTTTTATTTAAAAATGATTCAATTTTAAAATAATATAATATTAAATTCCATTTCAATTATTTTTATTAATAAAATTATAATTTTTTCCTCTAAAATCCATAATATATGTATTATATACAAAAATATTAGTTAAAGAAAAATTTCGTGGATATATTTATCGTTAAACACACATGGGCAGCAACATAATCTAAAACATAAAACATGAGAATACATTTTTATTAACAAGAGATATACATTTATAGTACATGGTTTGACCGTTGGGTTTCACATCTCAAGGTCTCTTGGACTCCTTTTGTCTATTCGGCTTCCACACTAGCCCATTGAGGATTAGGTGTCCAACATCTCCCCCCTTAATTCGAAGGGTTGTGTATGAGTCCAAGAAGAGAGCTGTAATACAAAATGTGCAAAAATACATGGCAGAATGAGGTTGAATGTGCTCTTTGAAATGTTGGTATAAAGGGCGGTGGTTTAAGGATGACCACCAACACTGGAACACTTAGTGCAGTCCCCGGAACTCTTCCAAAACTGGCAAGAAGCTGAAGTCTTCTGCTATAGGAAGTGCTCCTATAGTTTTGAAGAGGGAAACATTCAACCATGAAAGGGAGGTCTCACCCCGCATAAAAGGGAGAACTTCAACCTGAAAAGGGAAGTCTCAACCTATGATTGTTTAAGGATGACCAACAACTTTGGAATGCTTAATGCAATTCCTGAAACTCTTCCAAAACTGGCAAAAAGATGAAGTCTTCTGCTAGAGAAAGTGTTCTCAATTTTGTTCCTAGAAGTCCCAGATTACCAATTGAAGGCATGTTCAGGGGCATCTTTGTCTTAGGTTGTGGCTCAACTCGCTTGATGTGACTTTGAAGCTTGTAGATGACCATCATTTCCCCCCTAGTCAGATACAAGGTGAGATGATGGAGAAAACTCAACAGCAAAATTGTTCAATACTCTGGAACAAGTTCTGACATGTTATTGGAATATCTTCTTGTTTGTTGATGCCCATTGCCAAGAAGCGATCCATCCAAGATGAATCTTTGTTCTTGCAGGATGTTTGTTTCTGAAGCATCTGTGTGAAGAATGGGTGGTTTTATGATAGTTCTTACATGGATGAAGATCAAAATAGTGATCTTTCAAATGGCCAACTTGGTCACAGTGTTGGCATTTCACAATCTGTTGTTGTTGCTGTTGCTGTGGAAGAGGGGAAAAATCTGGAACAGCTGAAGGTGAACTGTCATGAGGAGCAGGTGATGTTAGGTCCCTATAATACTAGTGATGCCCCATTAATATTGTAGTTGTATCCCTTATTAATATTGTTGTGCCCCTATTGCCCCCATATTGTTATTACTGTGCCCCATAGAATCCCTCTATTGTTATTTTTGTGGCTTTATATTATTATTGTTAGGTCGGTTGGTTTATATTGTGAATCCTTAGACTCCTATATATAGAAAGGAGGTTTTGTCATTTGAATCATCCAAGAATTGTTCATTTATGTAATGTAAAGGAGGTTGCCCCCTCGAAGAGGCTGAATTCTATCTATCTTTTCTATCTTTTTGTGAGCTAGTTTCATAACAAGTCGATCATGATATTGTCGAACCAAATGAATCTAGAAAAATACCTCATGGTTAAATGCTATCAATCAGCCAAAATCCTAACACTGAACTCTATGAATAGTAGATGAAAAATTATGAATTGAAGGCAAGACCGAGCTCGTCAATTGAGGTCATTTCCACAGAAAAATTTTGATCTTGTTTTTACATCAAAGTGGTGACCATAGTGTACAAAAAGAAAATAAAGTAGAACCATTTTCTTCTATCAATAGAAATAAAATTGACTTCACAACTAGTGCTTAGATTCAAGGAATGGGAATTGCCATTAATACATATCAGCAAAGTTCTAAACTAGTTGGTGAATAAGGATGAATACATAGCCTAATGTAATCATTTATTGCTTAGGAATCAAGATTGTGGGATATCCAGCCTCGAACTTGGAAACTTGGATGGCCACCACCACATACTTTTTAAAACGTTTCAAATAAGAAAATCATCATCAACCACAAACATCCCAAAATTTATGCTAGATTTGACCCTATAGATCACATGAATGAATGTGAGAAAGAATAGAAGAAAATTGGGTATAGGGATGAATATGTGTTAGCCTTATGTACTCCCAAGTAGATTAGATCATATACCATACCAATTGTACAAAAGTGAGGAAGCCAGAGAGGAATCATTCAAAATGAAGAACCTAAAAGAGAACTTCATCAATGACTTTGCTTTCCAAGCAAAAGAAGCCCACCTAGTCAAACTAGTATGTGAAGTAAAAGAATATGTTGGAAAAATAAGTTCAAAATAAATAATAAAATGGGGGAATTCCAAATCAACATTGAGTTGAATTTGAGTTGCAACTGTGTTAAAAACTAGGACAAAAGTAATAACAATTGTGTCAAAAACTAGGACAAAAGTAATAATAATGCTTAGTGAATTGACATGGAAAATGAAAGTTTTCTAAGAAAGAGATTTTGATGCATATCGAGAAGTAATAAAAAAAAGTATGAAATGTCATAATAATATTTAAATAACAGCTAGAAAAACGTAACTTCTTGTTAGCCTATGTTGGATATCATGAAGGGGAATAATAGTGTAACAAATCAAAACCTCCATAATGGATGGAAGTGGAAATAAAGATAAAGGAAGTTAACATATAAAATGATGTCAAACCAAAAATAGCTTGTATAGGAAGTTATTGGATGGAAGAGTAGACAACAGAAATATTCAAACTATTGAAAGAGTGCCAAGGTGTGATTGCTAGATATTACAAGGATGTGAAAGATCTGATTAAAAATATGGGGAAAATAAAAGTCGACCTTGTCCCGGGGACCAACACTATCAAAAAATGACCTTACAAACTTACACACTAATATAAAGAAAATGTATAGAAAGATATTGAAGGTATGCTATCATTATGAATCATTTACCCTATTGACAAATTGGAGTGGGAAAATCTAATGGTCATGAAGCGTGACAATGATGGCCTGAGAAAAATTTAAGATATTTGTCAATTTCAAAGGTCTTAATAAATTAATAATAAAATATCATTTTCCTACTCTCTTTGTAATTGAAATCATAATTGAGGTGGAAAGGCATGAATATTATTCACAAATGGTTTCTCAATCTATAACAAGTTCCCATTTCCCAAGAAGGCCAAGGAAAAACTACTTTTGGATCAGAGTTTGAGTTTTATTCTTATTGGGTAATTCCCTTTGGTCTAAAGAATACTCTTGAAGTATTTTCTTAGATTGTGGTAAATAAATTAATATATATACAAGAATATGGATGTATATTTTGATGATTGTATTACCTACAAATCAAGAACCATATACATTGTTTATATATGATGCTAAAGAGATGTTCACAAATACACCTCTCATTCAATATAAGGAAGTGAATTTATGCCACTTATAAGTATATTGCTAGAGCATATTGTCTACGAGGATGGTATAAAATTTGATGTGGTGAAAAAAAAAATTTCTTGATATTAAACCTCATGTCCATAAAAATAAGATCAAAATGTATCCTAGACACAGAGCATATTATAAGAAGTTCATGAGGAAATTTTATGATATCAACTTTCCAATCAACCATCTACTATGCCATGGATTTGAATTTATCTGGAGTGTTGAATGTAATCAATTTTTTGAACTATTAAAAATAAATTTGGTGGAATCCCACATTCTCATATCTCCTTATTAGTCTAAGAAATTTCTACTGCATGTTGATGCATTAAATGTAGCAATTGAATCGATACTTGTTCAACCAGGAAACAAAACTATCAACCATCCCAACATTTATGCCATTTTGAAACTCAATAAAGTCACAACAAAATTACTCAACTATATAAATAGAGGGACTTGCAATGATTTATTCTCTACAAAAGTTTTGGAATACTTATTGATGAACTTGCTCATGTTCTATACAGATCATCAAGATTAAAATACTTAGTTGATAAACTAGTACATCAAGGTCGAATTTGCAAATGGATATTGTTATTTTAGGAGTTTGAATATGAGGTCATAGTTAAAACTAAAAAAAAAATTGTGGACCCAATAACCTTTCTCAATTATAAATGGGAGAACAACCCACAAATATAGATAATGAGCTACTTGATGCTCTTTTGTTCCATGTCAAAGAAACTCCAAAGGATTTGACTGAGATATTATATTTAGAAGAAAAATAAGTTGTTATTAATGAATGCCACCCCATTTATGGTAATGAATGTGTACTTATATAAATTGGGACCATATAGAGTGCTAAGATGGTGTAACCTATAGCATAAGAGGGATGATATAATTGAATAATCTCATGTTATTTTTCAAGGACAAAATTTTCGAGTCGAAATGGATACAAGAAATAACCTATAAGTAGGATTATGGAGGCATAAATACACAAGGATTTGAATGTGTAGGGTTTCACAGTTAAATTTATATTCCTAGAGATTTCTGGAGTTAAAATTCACACAATTTAACTCCATAAATCTCTAGCAGCATGTACAAGGATTACCAAGAAAAAATCAATGTATGGAAAATGTCAAATAATAGGCCAATGTTGTGGAAAGATGAAATGCCCTTAATTTTTTTTAAACCTTAGTCTACTTTCAAAATGAAAGCATTGTTAGCCCATTCCAGAAACTAGAAAAATGTACATAAGAAAAATATATCATAAACACAATCAAGTATCTAATTGAATGGGTTGAGGAAGAACCAACCAAAATGTGCACTAAATAAGTAGTAGTAAATTTTGTGTATGAAAATATAATATTAGGATTCAAATTCCTTTTAACGATCATACGTGTCTAAGGAACTTCGTGAATGCTACTATAAAATTACTACTGGGAAAGTTCCTTATTAATCATCGAAAGACATCATCCTGTCATCCACAAGCAAATGGAGAAGTCAAGTTGTTCAACAAGACACTACATAAATGATTAACTAAAATATGTGGTATCAGTAGACATGGATAAGATGGTAAGATACCAACTATCTTATGTGCATTCTAAATTGTTATTATAAATGAAAAGCTAGACCCACACCATTTAAGTTAGTTTATGGCCAAGAAGTGATAGTTTCCTTACATTTTTTTGTAAATGTAGAAAGTATTTGTTCTATACTTCATTATGATCTCATGGAAAGGATTCACCAAATTCACAAATTGGAGGAAGAATGATTAATTACACTCCATCGCCAAGAAGTTCAAAAGAATCAACAAAAATCCAAGAATGATAAACATCTTTATAGGAAAGATATAGAGACATATGACTTGGTACTACTACATGAAAACAAGATAAAGGGGAAACCAAGGAAATTGGAGACTACGTGGTTGGGACAATTTGCAGTCGAAGATATCCAACAAACTAGAGCAATCCAATTAAGGGTATTGCAAGGGAGGCTTTTCAATAAAGTCATCAATGGTGGCCGACTAAAAAAAATCATCCCTAAAAAAAACTAAAATTCCAGTAAGATAGTCAATTATGATCGAAATAGATAGAAAACCACCATAGGATGGTAATTTATAAGATAAAATTATAGTTAAATGGTACCAATAGAAAAGTATAAAAATATATATCAAGGTTGAGTTTGAAATAACAATAAAAATAGATGCAAAGGGATATTTTGGAAAAACAATAGTGGTTGTGCATGATATTCTTGGCACGAATAGCTCCACGTGGATATTTTTTGTGTTTAATTTTGGAAAATTTTAGCACATGATATTCACTTTTGGTGGTTTTGTGGTTTATGAAATTTTTAGCCAATGATTTTTTTATTTTTTGTAAGGAATTAAGGTTGTAAACTAATATGGATCAATGAATTAGGGGTTTTGGATGTCACTGTTGGCTAGTTGAATTCTTGTGAATTAACATTCAAGTGCCACATTAATTATCGACCAGGGAAAGTCCTTTTATTTCAAAGGCAATGCGTACTGTATGTACTTAAAACCCAAAAAAGCACCAAAAGCTGTAGCATACGTACTTCTTATGTTATATCATTACAGTACCTTAAAATGAAAACAACTAGTTAGAATTACAATTCTGGGAAATGAAATAATGGATGTCCTTCTGTCAGAGGACCAGGACCCTATCCTCCTGATGGGGACGTCCAGCACCTGCCTCTGTTATCAGAAGTGCTAACGCACACAGCACTCTTATTCACCGGTGAGAAACAAACTCAAAAAGCAATGAAACAGAGTACTTTGTAAAGCAAAGAATGCCAGAGGAAATACTGTTAAATCCACACAGAATGCTGAGAAGAACTTACCATACATCTACGAAATCAACAAGAAAACAAATGGGTGAATCTTGTGAGGAAGGTGGGCCCAGTCCTTCTCACAAGATTCCCCGGAAAGAAAGAGACGGATTTAAGTGCTCAGAACCAGTTTATATTGATCTGCCAAAAAGATGAAGTACAATCGAACTCAGACTTACTGATGTTCTTCAAAACTTGATTACAGATTAACTGACTATCCCCCGTTTCATGTAGATGTCTCCTCTTTATAGAGGATACATCTACTTACAATAGACTATTACAGCTTTTCAGTTAATACTGTGTGTTTAAAAATAAGCTAATTAGAATGCTGTTACAACCATATGATAATACATCCTTTTCTGGAGCTCTGGCTGTACACGGTGAATAACTGATTGTTTTCTCGGGATTGCTACTTCCTTCGCTGTTTCCCCATGCTGTTCATGCTGACTGTATGCTCCTTTTCTATTCTTCCGCTTGATTATGCCACGTCATCATCTTTTGGACTGCTGCCATCTGTTGTTCGTGGCTACAAAATAGCTGCTTTGGATAATTACTGTTGCTGATATTGTGGCAGCTGCGCAGTTGCTGTTACTCGTGTTGCAGCAACTGTGTAGTTGCTGTTTTTCATGTTGCAGCAACTGTTCACTATACTCCTGCAAGCTTATGACAGTTGTTTAACAATTCTAGTCAGCATTTCCATAGATAAGTGAAAAGATACTTACAAATATGAAATAAACAATTAAATATAGATTTGCGGAAGGTCACTCCATACCTTGGGGTTAATGTATCCTTATGAAATAAAGGCTTTTTCTTATTACTACAAAAAGGGTAAATATTCGGCAAAAGATAGGGTCAAAAACTGATCAATTGCGAGTCCCAACATCCCCCCCAACTGAAGAGATTGCATGTCCCCATGCAATGCCTAATCTGAGTCGGAGTCGGAGAATTGGGCCGAGCAATGAAGATTACTGAGGCAATAGCTGAAGGAGGGATCATCAAACCGTTCTCTGAAACCATAAACAGTTCTCAACTGTTTCCACATTGCTGTCTCTTCTGTGTTCGAAAGTTCAAACTTTGCCTTATACTGCTCACCTGGTAACCATAAAAGTGGGAACTTAAACCTGTAGCCTATCCATTTTTCTGCGCAGATTTTCATGCTTCCAATATACCGAGGAACCCTTGATAATGCCATCTGTAGATTTAATGGGCTGTATGGATGATACTCCTTCCTTTCTGCAGGGCAGTTATCCCAAAATAGTTTATTTGCCTCCACAGCCAATGGTGCTTTAGTTTTTATGTACTGCTGACAGTCTGTTAGGACTTCTGTCCGTAGTTTCATAACATGATCCTTCATTTCATTATTGGCTATCATTTTTAAATGCTGTGAAATGAAGGCGGCAGGGTTCTGAGGTTCAGCTCGAATCCATAAAAGGCAATTTTGTTCATTCTGGAAGCCTGAGACAAAGGCATTTTGCCATGTGAGCTGGTTTTCCAGAAAAGAGATGAAGGCTCTTAATTGTGTATCACCTACTACAGGTATCATATTGATATTTCTTTCTTCAGATACCGCCTCATTGTGGAGATATAATTCACATAGTAGGTTCTGGTCATTTTTGGGTGCGCTTGCAAAAGTTGCCATGAACTGATCAGCTGTGACCACTTGATAGGGTCTCCCTTCCTTGATAGCCTTCAACTGAATAAACGCAAGCCTCTCCCTCAAGAATGTGGCATAGTTGAAGGAGGGCTTCCTTGTTGCAAGCATCCTTTGGCATAGTTCAAACATCAGGGACATCCTGTGTTTTAGCTCCTTGATTTCTTTATGCTGTGCCTTGCACTGTTCCAGTGCATTCCAGTTTTTATAGGCATGATTAAGCCAGGTTTCTTTCTGTTGTTCAAACGCTTTCCCTTGAGATTGATGATATTCCTTCCACCATATGCGTTTAAGTTCCAGAAAATTCTCTGTCTCTACCCCTGCATCTTTAACAGTAGGGGATTCTGTTTGCATATAGGCATCAACTGACAGTGTCTGTTCCGTGAGATGGAATGATCCAGCATCACTTTCCAGGAAAGCTTCTTTCTTATTTTCTTCTGGGGCTGTTTGCTCTGTAGTTATCTGGGTAAGCCGGGGTGATTCTTCCTCTTCTTCCATGATAGTCTGGGTAGCATCAGAACTTACTGGTTCTTGTGTAACAATAAGTTCTTTTCCTTGATCTTGCATATTTTCCAAACGACCTGTTGGCTCTTGTGTGTCAACAGGTTTGACCGACTGCGATTCTTCTAAAGGTCCTGTTGGTTCTTGTGTCTCAACAGGATTTTTCTTCTGCATTTCCTCTGTTGGTTCTTGTGTAACAACAGAGTTCTCATTCTGTACCTTTTCTGAAGCTGGGTCTTCCGCCTGCATTTGCTGTGAAGCTCCTGTTGGTTCTTGTGTAACAATAGGGTTATGATCCTGTAATTCTCCTGAAACAGGTTCGTTCATCTGCACATTCCTGGGGCTTTCGGAACCTGTTGGTTCTTGTGTAACAACAGGTTTCTCATCATTAAACTCCCTTGTTTCTTTTTCAGCCTCAGGGGCTTCCTCCATTGTCTCTTTCACCAATCTATACCCTGCCTGAGCATATAGCTCGCCGCAACTTGTACAGATGTATTCAGTATCTTTGCTTTTATCTGCTGCCGAGGCTGCTCTTGCCAAAATTTGCAAACTGAATTCTGCTTCATAGGCTTCCTTGACTCTTGTTATCTCTTTCTGGTAATCTTGAATCTGAGCTTTCAAAAACTCAATTTCTTCTTGCAGGGCTGGTATCGTAATCTGATCTTGTGGGATAGGGGATCTGAGTGGAGGCCGAGGTTCTGCTATATCAACTTGGTCAATATTTACCACAGGTGGTTCTTGTGTAACACCTGGGGTAGCGGCTGGTTCTTGTGTTGCAGCCACTTGCTCACTATCATTGTGGGTGTCGGCGGCTGGTTCTTGTGTTGCAGCTGCCTTAAGATATGAGTCCACGAAACTATGAATGCTCTGTATCTCAGCCTCTGTGGGTGAGGGAGAAGGGTTTCGGGAAGTGGCCGGGGTACGGGGTTTTAAAAGAATGGATGGTGGGCTGGAGGGCTCAGGGGATTCGTCTACTGCCGTTTTTCGTTTTGGCAAAAAGGCAGAGAACTGAGATATTTTTCTTTTTCTACTGATAACTGAAGTGGTAGTCGGGGTGGTGGTTACCTTGGCTGAAACCTTCGTTCTTTTTCTTTTTACTAAGGTTTCCTTTGGCTGCTGCCTTTTTCGTTTGAGCTGCACAATTGGGGTATTATCCTCAGAGTCATCAGTGGAGATACTGAGTATGGGGGTGGGGGAATTGGTTCTCTGGGGAGACACAGTTAATTCCACTGTTTCTTGTTCTTTTTCTGTGACATGCAAAGGTATTTGCTGGGGCTGATCGGGGCTATGCCCTGCCTGCTGGGGTTCTTCCAAAGGGGTTTTCTTAGGGGTGTCGTCCATTTGTTGAGGAGACTCCTGGTCTTGCTGAGGTGTATTCTCAGCTTGACGAGAGGTTTCCTCTTGATGGGGACTACCCTGCACAGGCTGTGGGCTTTCTTCCCTTGGATGGAGATTAATGGGAGGTGGCGGAATATTTAAAGGCAGAGCCCTGTTAATCAGCAATTGAACTAAACGATGGTGTTTCAGGGAAAGGGCTGGATTCTTCGCTTTCATAGCATATCGTGCCATATTTTTAAGACAACCCAGCAAATAATACGGTATATTCACTAATTGACCATTTCTTAAGTGATTGAGCAGAACGAAGTCGTGTTGGTAGATTACCTGGTATCGACCTTCGCAGGTTAGATACTGCTTGACGAATTCGGCAATTCTTGGCCATGGTGGCGGCAGCGACCGCAATGCTATGCCTCTACCCTTGGTTTCTACCTCCTCGCCCGGACGGAGAAAGTCTTGTTGCGCGTTCAGGATTACTTGTTTTCTAGTGAACCATCTTGTCCCAGTGGTTGGAAGTCCTGTAACTTCAGCTATGAATTCTTCTGTGACCGGAACCTGAATTCCTTGGACGACAGAGTATCCCTCTGTCAAATTGCGTGTGAATTCCAGGACCTGTTGTTCGTCGAAATCTGGAAGTCTTCTGAAATATTCTATCCATCCCGCTTGCATGAAGATTTGGTAAATTTCTGGAAAGAGCTCCAGAACTGCTGTTGTGGCTGGTTCATGCGTGATGAGGCTTCTCCCCATGGCTATTGCTTCAGTGAATCCTCAGAACTCGGGGCCAAGCTGCCGATTCTAACTCAGAGTATACATCACAATTGCTATCGTTTTTACATACAACCGGGAGAATTTAAGGGTGGCGGTGGTTAGCGTGGCTAATTATTATGAAATCGCTTTGGTAAACCCCCCCCCCTCTTTTCTACGTGTGAACGATATGATTGGGGAATGTAATCATTTGATGTGCCTATCACCTTTTTCCGCTTATCTAATATTTAATGCTTATTCATAACGTGCATACCTTTATCCTTTACCTTTCTGGATCACTGCGTCACAACGTCTTTTCTCGTTAACTGTCAGATGATAATCATTATCGCGGATATTAAAAGCACAGGAATATGATAATGACGGGGAAGTGACGATGAGGTTCTGTAATCATTACGGAAAGTGATTTCTTTCGTGCGGAAGGGATATTTTGGGTCAGTACACACTGTCGTGTATCAAGATTGGTGTTGCAGCCACAGAGAATTATGTCGGAGAATTGGAAGTAGTGTCAACAGGAAATGGTGTTGCGGCGACCGGGATGGTGTTGCAGCAACAGGAAATGATGTTGCAGCAACGGGGATGGTGTTGCAGCAACAGGGATGGTGTTGCAGCAACGGGGAATGGTGTTGCAGCAACGGGGAATGGTGTTGCAGCAACAGGGATGGTGCTGCAGCAACAGAGATGGTGTTGCAGCAACAGGGATGGTGTTGCAGCAACGAGGATGGTGTTGCAGCAACAGGGATGGTGTTGCAGCAACGGGGATGGTGTTGCAGCAACGGGGAATGGTGTTGCAGCAACAGGGATGGTGTTGCAGCAACAGGGATGGTGTTGCAGCAACAGGGATGGTGTTGCAGCAACGGGGATAATTCCTTCTTCATCCTTGTTCTCAGCTACTTCCCACGTTCTATTTGCAAAATCTGAAAATAATATTGCAATCCTTGGCAGAAATTATTAGTTACTAAAAAATATGTCTAATTCTAATAGCTACATAAATAAATAGAAATTTAAGTGTTCTGAGGGACAGCAAGTTCCTCTGGGAAAGAATATTGCTTTATTGCCATACAAGTAGCTTTGAAGTCCTCTTTGGAAATCGGCTGCTGATATAACCGAAGTCTGTAGCCATTCACCAACAGTGGTGTTCTGCTTCCATCAATTGTTACTAATCTAACTGTTCCATTTGGGAAAACAGTGTCCACTTCATATGGTCCCAGCCATCTTGTTCTCAACTTCCCTTGAAAGTTCTCAAAACGTGAGTCATAAAGAAGAGCCCAGTCACCTTTTTGGAACTGCTTTTTCTTAATGGTTCTATCATGCCATCTGCTTCTTTGTTGCTGTATCATAGTTGTTTGGTGGATGGCATCTAGTCTTTTTTCGTCCAACTCCTGCAGCTGCTGTAACCTGACTGTCTGTGCATCATTTAAATCTAGGTTAACAGCTAAGGCAGTTCTTAGAGTCTTGATTTCAAATTCCACGGGAAAAATAGCATTCTTTCCAAAGACCAATTCATAAGGTGAAAATCCTGTTGTATTTCTCCAGGTAGTTCTGTAGGCCCAAAGAGCCTCGGGCAATCGCTGAGACCAGTCCTTTCTGTTCTCCTTTATTGTTTTTGTTAAGATAGCTTCTATGACCTTGTTTGTGCTTTCCACCTGTCCATTTGCTTGAGGGTGGTAAGGTGTGGTCATCTTATGTTTAATATGGTATTTTTGAAGCATATCTTTAAAACCGTGAGAATTAAAAGGAGGCCCTCCATCAGTGACTATTTCCCTGGGTAGACCAAATCTAACAAAAATTTCTTCAAATAAGAAAGTTAATACTGCTTCCTCATTAGCTTTAATAAGTGCTTTGGCTTCTACCCATTTAGTCATATAGTCTGTACATACTAGAATGTAAATTCTTTGATTAGATGGAGGGTTAATAGGACCTACAAAATCTAATGCCCATTTCTCAAAGGGTTCGAGAGTTACCTGAGGGTTGAGTGGCATTTCATCCCTGTGGTTGGGCTGGCCCATTCTTTGGCAGCTGTCACAGGCCTTCACATATTTTTTTGCATCTTTAAAAAGTGATGGCCAGTAATATCCCATTCTTAGTACCTTGTGAGCTGTCCTTTTGTCTGCAAAATGTCCTCCACAAGGACCATCGTGACAAGCTTTCAATATGTCATAAATCTCGTCTTCCCCAACGCATCTCCTGATTTCCTGATCTATTCCTGTGTGGAATAGACACCCGCTTATCCAGCTGTACCTAGCACTTTGCTGGATGATCTTTCTTCTTTCCCTGTGTGATAGGTGTGATGGTAGTTTTCCTGCAACTAGATAGTTAGCAATGTCTGCATACCATGGTGAGTGAGCAGATACTGCGAATAGATACTCATCCGGAAAAGAATCATCTACTGGCACATTTTCGTTAGTTTTTAACCTAGAAAGAAAATCAGCAACTACATTTTCTTTTCCTGGCCTATCCACTATTGTGATATCAAATTCCTGCAGCAATAGTAACCACCTGGTGACTCGAGCATTAGTAATTGACTTATTCATTAAGTACTTGATAGCCGAGTGGTCTGTATGCACAAAGGTAGTATAGCCAGTAATGTAATGCCGAAATTTATTAATAGCGTGAATGACTGCTAAAAATTCTTTCTCGGTTACTGTGTAGTTTAATTCAGCTGGTGTCATATTCTTGCTAATGAAATAAATAGCATAGGGGAGATTATTTTCCTCCTGACCCAGGACGGCCCCAATTGCTGTGTCTGAAGCATCCGAGGAAATATGAAAGGGCAGTGTCCAATCAGGCCCTCTCAAAATAGGGGCTGTGGACAGCTGCTGCTTAAGTTTATTGAATGCAGTTTCACAGTTATCAGTCCATTTAAATTCAGCATTTTTCATTAATAATACAAACAAAGGGGAGGCTATTTTAGAGAAATCTTTAATAAATCTTCTGTAATAGCCGGCATGTCCTAAAAAGCTTCTTACCTCTGTTTGCGTTTTCGGGATAGGAAGGTTCTGGATTACCTGAATTTTAGCTGGGTCGACTTGGATTCCCAAAAATGAAATGAAATGTCCTAATACAATGCCCTGGTTCATCATCATGTGGCACTTCTCAGTACTCAAAGCGAGGTGTGCTTCAATACACCTCTTGAGTACTTTTTCAAGGTTTTGCAGGGCGTCTTCAAAGGTCACTCCATAAGGGGTAAAGTCGTCCATGAAAACTTCTAATGAATCATTTAGCATATCAGAAAAGATTCCTATCACCGCTCTCTGAAATGTTGCTGGGGCGTTACACAATCCAAATGGTAATACTCTATAAGCAAAAGTTCCCCATGGGCTGGTAAATGTTGTTTTATCCTGATCCTGGGGTGCAATCCTGATTTGGTTGTAACCACTAAACCCATCCAAAAATGAAAATAATTTCTTACCGCTAAACTATCCAATACTTGATCAATAAAAGGTAAAGGGAAGTGATCCTTTTGTGTTGCTTTATTTAATGATCTATAATCTACACATACTCGCCATTTCCCATTCTTTTTTGGTACAATTACGAGTGGAGAAACCCACTCGCTGTCAGATATTGGATATATGAATCCTTCATTTAGGAGTTTTTGGAGTTCCTCCTTCACAATTTCCCTGAGGTTAGGATTCATTCTTCGCTGGGGTTGGCAGACTGGTCGGGATCCCTCCTTAATGTATATACGATGAGTACATAATTCAGGGGAGACCCCTTTCATGTCTGTGTAGTCCCATGCGAACGCCTCTTTGTTTGCTTGGAGTAACTTTATTACTTTCTGTTTTTCCTCTTCCGTTAAGTCAGGATTTATATTCAGTGTTTTACCAGGTTCGATTTCAACTGTTGTGCTCTTGGAAGGATTACCTAGCGTAGTTTGGCACAAATTTTCATTGTTCATATTCTGCTGAGATTCTGGTTCTAGGATTGCGGCGAAGTGATTTGATGTTTCCAAACTGACCGAAGAAGGTTCAGAAATAAAACTACTAATCAGCTCATCTTCGGTAGAATCTTTAAAGGTCAAAGCTTGCCCAATAGTTAATATTGGTTGGGTTTCTTCGTCCTCATAGTCTACCCATATGGAGTTATCACTGTTAATCATGGGGGTTGCATGAGGATAGAGGGTAAGCTGCTTCGTTTCTTGTCCATTGGAGATGGTCATTGACCCAGATCTACAGCTGATGAAAGCATCTGCTGTGGCTAACCATGGTCTTCCTAGAATCAACGGATGACCCCCCAATTTTGTTTTGGTTTGTAAGACCACAAAGTCAACCGGGTAGTTCCATGATTCTACAGAGATTATAAGGTCTTCAATGACCCCTTCAGGTTTGATCGTAGAACGGTCAGCTAGCTCTAAGATAGTAGGAGTTTCCCTGATGAAATTTTTCAATTGAAGTAATTGAGCTGTCTCTAGAGTCATGATATTTATTGCAGCTCCTAAATCTACTAAGACTTTAGAGACAAGGGTTTTTCCCACCTGGACTGTTACTGTAGGGTGACCAGGGTCACCATACTTGACAGGATAATCTTTTTCAGTCATTAAGGCAGTTAATTCCCCCATCACATGAACTGTGAGGGGGTCTTTAGCCTTCCTTCCAGGTTTCTTTACACAGATGTCTCTAATAGTTCTAGCATATATAGGAACATCCCTTAGAGCCTGTAATAATGGAATTTTTACATATAAGTTCTGTAATTCTCCTAACAAATTGAAGGTAGGCTGTTCTGGTTCTTTAGTGAGAATTAGTCTTTCAGGGAATGGTGGTTCTACCACTTGGTTATTGCTGTTAGGTGCTGTTTTCACTGTTTCAGTATTATGATTAGCTGATTTCTCTTTTCTAGTTTCTTCTTTGTCCGAGTCCGTGATATCATCTATGATAGGTTCCACTATTCTCCCTGAGCGGAGATGGATATCATTACATTGCAAGGGAGGGATAGACTGACTCTGGATGTCAATAACTTGCAAGGCTTTATTGTTCGGGTTAGGATTAGGTTGAACAGGCAGCTGTGGTCTCATTGCCTGATTATTTGGAGGATTATTTGGCGGTAAAGGGAGAGATTGCTGTTGTTGAGGGAAAGGTATTTGCTGGGCTGCCCAGCTCTGGTTCCACTGATTGAAGTATGGTTGCTGGGGAGCCCAAGGGTTCCACATAGTCGGGTCAGGAAAGGGTTGCTGCATGAGTGGAAAGTTCATTGTATTGAAGGGTGGGTACTGCATCTGATTCATGGGTGGGTAAAAAGGAGAACTATTATTCCAACGATTAAATGTTGTATTAGAGCTCGTACCTTGTCTTTGCGGCCATTGCCTCCTTTGAGTCATTAGATACACTGCTTCAGCTTCCTCTTCAGTTGTTTGCAGTGCTGCCTTGATTCCAGGCAAAGAGGGGCATTGTTGTGTTTCATGATCCTTCTCGCAAATTGTGCATACGGGCATCCTGTCCAGTGGGCATTCTCTGAGTGGATGTTTCTCTCTGCATTTTGAACAGAAAATCGCCAGGGCAGCTTCTACTTCTGCCTGTTTCTTCTTGACCTGCAGAGAGTCAATCTGTGAAGCAAAAGAACTTAGCATTTCAGTTTTAAATTCTTCTAATAAGTTACCTATCTCTGCTCTTGTTGCTCCCCCACTGGCTGACTTTTGAACCCTTGAATACACATTTTCTTTGCCTTTTGATCTGCCTGCCGCTCCTCTTGAACATCGCATACAGAGCCTAACAATTTCTTCAAACGGTTCCTTAGAAATGTCCCCTTTTCCGAGCATGTTCAGCATGTCTAAGCAGTCGTCTCTTACTCCTCTTAGCAGTATGGTCTTCAAAATATCTTTGCTCATGTTAGGATGGTCAGACCGCTGCAAATTATACTGTAATCTTTCCACAAAATCTTCTAAATTCTCGTCCTCTTTCTGGACCATTTTGAACAGTTCTTCCTTCCTCTCTCTTGTCCGACAGTAGTCTTGATATTTAGCCAGAAATCCCTCTTTCATTTGGTCCCATGTGGTGATCGCCTGAGCTCCCAAGCTCATAAACCACCTTAATGCGTTCCCTTTTAATGTCGCTGGAAACAGTTTCAGCTTCTGATTAGGGTTTATGTAATCATAGCTTCTGCACAGTATGTCGAATTCGAAAAGGAATTCGTCTGGATCTTCAGAGGACAATCCATGGAAATTGGGCAACGCCGAGAGTGGAATGTTTTTCATGGGGGTTGTTCCTCTCGGAAGTTCTCCGATAGGGAATTCCAGGGTAGAGAGCGAGGTTTCCCCTCTCCCCTCTGCTCTGTTATCCTCCATCAGGATTTTCCCTGAATCGCTCGCCTTGTCTTCTGTGCCTTCTGTTCCCTCGGATTCCACTTCCGGTTCTTCAGAATATTCTGGTGCTTCCAGCTTCCTCTCAGGTCCTATCACTTCCTCCGTCTGATGGTCTGTCTGTGAGGAATGTTGGATCTGGGGTCTCCGGGAACTTGTCCGCTGTGATGTCTCAGCTTTGGAAATGATTTCGTCTATGAAAGTCTTCCTCCCTCCTTTGCCGCCTGTAAAATTAGGTTTCTTGCGCCCTCTCATACACCTGTTATTTTCACAAAGAAACCATTAATGCTTTTAGAGTTCTTTAGTTGCCTTCCCCGGCAACGGCGCCAAAATGTTGGCTAGTTGAATTGTTGTGAATTAACATTCAAGTGCCACATTAATTATCGACCAGGGAAAGTCCTTTTATTTCAAAGGCAATGCGTACTGTATGTACTTAAAACCCGAAAAGCATCAAAAAGTTGTAGCATACTATGTTATATCATTACAGTACTTTAAAATGAAAACAACGAATTAGAATTACAAATCTGAGAAATGAAATAATGGATGTTCTTCTGTTAGAGGACCAGGACCCTATCCTCCTGATGGGGACGTCCAGCACCTGCCTCTGTTATCAGAAGTGCTAACGCACACCACACTCTCATTCACCGGTGAGAAACAAACTCAAAAAGCAATGAAACAGAGTACTTGTAAAGCAAAGAATGCCAGAGGCAATACTGTTAAATCCACCCAAAATGCTGAGAAGAACTTACCATACATCTACGAAATCAACAAGGAAACAAATGGGTGAATCTTGTGAGGAAGGGGGGCCCAGTCCTTCTCACAAGATTCCCCGAAAAGAAGGAGACGAATTAAGTGCTCAGAACCAGTTTATATTCATATGCCAAAAGGATTGAGTACAATCGACCTCAGACTTGCTGATGTTCTTCAAAACTTGATTACAGACCGACTCACCCCCGTTTCATGTAGATGTCTCCTCTTTATAGAGGGGACATCTACTACAATAGAATATTACAGCTTTTCAGTTAACACTGTGTGTTTAAAAATAAGCAAATTAGAATGCTGTTACAACCATGTGATTATACATCCTTTTCTGGAGCTTCGGCTGTACACGGTGAATAACTGATTGCTATTCCCTTCGCTATTTCCCCATGCTGTTCTCTATTCTTCCGCTTGATTGTGCCACGTTATCCTCTTTTCGATAGCTGCCATCTGTTGTCCGTGGCTATAAAATAGCTGCTTTGGGTAATTGCTGGTATTGTGGCAGCTGTGCTGTTGCTGCTTCTCGTGTTGCAGCAACTGCTTAGTTGTTGTTCTTCGTGTTGCAGCAACTGTTTATTATACTCCTGCAA
>APFE031375965.1:0-24996 GCA_000404065.3 Pinus taeda
GAGTTGAGGGTAGGGTTGATAATATGATTGACCAGAAGGCGGTTGGTAACCTTGAGATGGGTACTGACCTTGGGGTTGATAACCTTGAGGCACGTACTGATACTGGGGTTGACCTTGAGGTACATACTGGTATTGAGGTTTATTTTGGGGTGCATATTGATACTGAGGTTGACCTTGGGGTACATATTGATACTGAGGTTGACCTTGGGGTACATATTGGGTCTGGGGTTGACCTTGAGGAATGTACTATCCCGTCGGGATGTACTGTCCTTGAGGTTGTCCCTCGGGCGCAAACTGAGTACCTTGAGGTTTCCCCCCAGGCATATACTGGGTACCCTGAGGTTGCCCCCCAGGCACGTACTGAGTACCTTGAGGTTGCCCCCCAGGCGGTAACTGGCCACCTTGAGGTTGACCTCACATCATTAGAATTTCTTCTGCACTCAACGGTTTAGTACCACTACTTCCAGTTAAAAACTTTTGTTCGATAGGACGAGGAGATGCTCCCGAAAAAGTACCAGAGATGGACTGATACCCAGCGGGAACAGAAGGACCGCCGTAAAAATAGGCTTCCGGAGATTGAGAATACATGGATGACGGACTAGACATATTCAATGCAGGATAATGATCTCTAGGTGAAGGGTGATAAAAAATGCGAGGTGGTGTAAAACTAAGTCCCGGATTTTCCAACAGATTGGTCAGTGAACGGTACCAAGCAGTGCCCCTAGACGGACTATAAAAAATCGATTCACGCTCCCTAAGCTCTAAGATAGTTCGATTGTCCGGAAAAGGAAAGCTTTCTTTGATATCCGAAATAGCAAGCTCTTCGATTGCTATGAGTCTTGCAGGAAGATCTTGGGTAATTACGGTTTCTACCCTAGGAGAACTAGGACCACTAGGAGTCGGAGAAACAAACTCTGATACGGGAGTAGGAGCAACTTCATATTCGGGTACAGATACGTCAGGCTCTTCACCTATATCACTAGTAGATGCAATGCTACCAGTAACTTCTGAAATTACTAATGGTTGAGAATCAGAATATTCTACCAAAGGAGGTTCTCCTTCTTCAGGTGATCCACTTCTACCGCTACTGGGAGATACGAGGACTCGCAAGCCTTCAAAATGGCTTGGTATGTCTTCAGGAGGTTGACCCTGAAGTCTACGAGAAGTCCTCAGTAACTCAGCCACATTAACAAACTCAGGGGATTGACCCCGAAGTCTACGAGAATGCCTTGGTAATTCAGCCACAGTTAAAGACTTTTAACTACTTCACACGCAAACAAAGTAAAATCTCAATGAAAATCACCTAAAGTCTCTAAAGAGCCAAACAAATTGAATCACACGCCTAAAGAATCTAAGATATCAAACACACACAAACAGTAACTTTCCGGACTGAAAACACTAGTTGGTGATGAAATCCAACGTTGCAGAGTTTGATACAAAAATAGCGGTTGGAACAGTTACCCCGGCAACCTGCTTAATGAATAGACTGGACCAAGTTTCTCCACTTAACCGTCTCGAGTGAAGATAACCCCCCCAGAAAATCCAAGTGAGTCTAGCCGACGGCTACTCCAGGTACAATGGTATCTTCCTGCCATCGTCACCTTAGGAAGAATCCTAGAGAATATGGTCACTAAGGTTACCAATAGAAACAAATATACCTGGGGGAATAGTCTACGATCCGATACACACGCAAGGGCAGAGTAGCAAGCTCAATCCCCTTGAAGGCTCCTCGACATAATTCGAGGTTTACCAACAAGTGACCCCAGGCTCCTCGACAATGGTTAATCCGAGGTTTACCATTTGTAATACCTGAATATCTGGCGTCATTCCCAATGAGGAAGGATTGATTCCCACACTGGTTCGGACACGATCTCATGCTTCTCCTTTAAGAGGAGATTTCCCAGACCATAGATGCAACAATTGGATTTCTCCTACCGCAAGATAAAGCTACTTGTTTGTTTTACTATCTTGGAGAGTTAATTAATCCCTACTACAAGATACTAGCCTAAGCTATATGGGTGTATCAGAGCCCTAGAAACAAAAAATTTGCTAGATTGATTTTATTTTAAGCGTGATTTTTAGTGGTTTTTGATTAAGTCAAGAGGTGATGGAGATGAAACTTGTGGTGTAAAGACTTGACTCAAAATCACTACAAAAATGCACTTAAGATGATTAAATAATCAATCTTTTCTCTTCAATGAAGTTCTAGCTAGGAAAGAGTTGGAAGATGCAAATACTTTGAAAACACAAATCTTTCTTAACGATTAAATCAAAAGAAGAGTATTCGTTTCAATGCACTAAAAAATGAGACAACTAATTATTTTCACAAGAAGTTCGCTTTCCATTCGAAAACTCAAATTCTACTAGAAACAAACTTTTTCAAAAGAGACCTTTCATTTTTTTTTGTAAAAAACATTTAAAACTATAACTAAAGCAAATCTTTGAGAAAACTATTGAATAAAGCAAACTTAAGATCTACAAACTAAGAAAACCTACTCGAAGTAAAAAGCTTACAAAAAGTTTTTTTGAGGATGTTTTACTTGGTCACAAGCAAACCAAGGACTAATTTCTCCAAAATCACAAATAAGTCAAGAACAACAAATTTTGTTTTCCTTTTTTGAAAATGAAAATCCAAACTTTCAATCACAAGCTTTTCGAAGTTTTGTAAAGAGAAAACTCAAAGCGGATTCCTCAACAAGGGGAGATTTCATAAATGGTCAGACTCATAAGAAGACTAGTAGACACTAAGGTAATCTGAAGTCCCTACAACCTCTAAGCTCAGATCCACTACACGACCAAATCGAAAAACAAACCCAACAAGCAAAACTCCTAGGAATTTCACCTAAAACCCTAATGCTAATGAAATTAAACCAAGGAAAGATTTCAACCAGTCACATGCAGGTATGGGTAGAGAATAACCACTACAAAAACAAGATAAAACTAAGTTAAAGAGCAAAAGTCAAAATTTTCAAAAATTTAGTTGGGTACGCAGGTTCAGAGTTTACACAGGTGCGGGTACGCTCTGTGCAGAAAGTAAAAGTGCGTACAGGTACGCACTATGATACACGTGCAGACTGCGGACTTTGACCAAAGTAATGAAAAATAAAAAACAAAGCTAAATCCACTAAGTCTACCCAAATCCACACACAACAAGCCAAAAACAGAAACAAAAAGGGAAGTTTCTCAAGTCAAAGAAAAACGAGGAAAACAATCAAGTCCCCAGTGGAGTCGCCATTTTGTCACGCGGAATGAGTCGATCTTGTGGACAAGATAGACCTTCCTAGAATCTAATGAAGACCTAATGACAAACAAACCAACCAGACACTATCTTTCTCTAAATGCGCTTTATAAATAATGGCAAACAAATGTGTTTAAGGCCTACCTCATGTCCAACGCAAGTTCGGAGATGCCTTCACTTCTTTGATCCAAGTAAGTTCCTTCGTCGCAAACCTGCAAGCACAAACAAGGCAAACAATTAAATAGCACCTGAATATCCAATATTATAAAACATATTTAACATGAAAGTCAAGGAGTCCATGAAACAAATAGCATAAGATACTTGCTGAGAAAAATGAGCTTGATTGTATTAATTCAAAAGAAAGGAACCTTACAACCTTTGCCTTGACGCTGTACAAGCTCCTTCCAGGGTCCAACAAGAAGTCTCCTCTACTTTGACAAGCTTCACTCACTCCCTAATGGGGCAAAAAAGGTATGTGATCTCTCCTCTTAAGCTCAAATAGGAAGTCTTGATTTCACTAGCATTTACCCTCAAAAGTTCAGCTTCTAACCTCTTTGGCCACTGACCCAATGCCTCAATTTATAGTGCAATGGAGATCAGTTGCTAGCTCCTCCTTCAAAGGGATAGAGTCCTCCTTCAAAGGGATAGCTCCTCTCAACAAGGGATTAGTTCCTCCTCTCATGGGATGCATGAACCACTTGGAGCGAAAAATCCACGTAACAAATGCTTCTAGAAAACTCTAGAATTAACCCAAGATGAGTTTTTTAAGATAAAGATTGCGCCTTTTCACTTTTACAGGGGTACAAACCCTCCCCTTTGCATACAGAGCGTATAAGTACGCAGATATCCTGAACAGAAGGTGCGGGCCTGCAGGCAAAATTGAGAGAAAGTGTGGAACCAGAGTTACATTGCTTTTTTGATGTCTTTCTCTAATTTCTAAAGCTTGTTTTGAAGAGCTGAGGTTTGAGACTTGCTTAGGAAGCTGGCATAGGTGGTGATAGACCCATACCGACTGCAAATAATGATGGTGATGATATTTTTGTGTAATAAGGGCACACTACCAATGTGCATTTGATTCCATCTGCTAATGCTAATGAACAAACCAAATCCATCCCCTAGCCTTCCCTTCTCTGCTACATAGTCCCTTCGGCAATCTTGCTACCCCCTTCTGTGTAGTCACTCAACTTCCAAGTTCCTCGACATCGCCTATCCTAGGTGATCCATCCCTTATCAAGTTTTCCTCATAGTGGAAGGTCCAAAAAAACAACAAATATTCCTACCTCAAAACCATCATACCAGTCATAGCATGCTCATGTAAATCAATTTACACTATTGGGTGCCAGTGTCCCACAATGGCCCTGCTCCTAAAGTGCTTTACCAACATACTACTGCATGTTCCAATTCCCTTTGTCGCTTGTGCTAATTCTTGCAGTCAATTTCAACCACATAAACTAGGAATTTCCATGCCTCTCTGTACCAAGCACATAATTCCCATTAGACTCAAAAAAACTTGAAATGAACTCGAATCATACCTTATTGGTAGCTCATCAATAAGGTATACCTGCAAACCTATTTACTTCCTATCACAACAAGTTAAACCAGTTGTTTGATCAAATCATCATGTATACATATATCACATTCACTTAGATTTGTCAGAGTCCTATATTATAGAGTTGTTAGTCATGTTATTCCTTCTATTTATCCGAGGTTTATTTGTAAATATTAGTCATGACATCCAGATTATGATGGTTTAAAAAGGGTCTTGATTGGGGTTGAGTGCCATGCAAAGTATGTCTTTTTTGCTTAAAATTTAAATGTCTAATGTCATGAAGGATCATGATTAAAGGGATAATTATAGAGAGCCATTGATCACCATGGAAGAGTGGTAAAGGGTCATGTCATCAAAATTTTTGGTCATCATGAGTTAGTCACCTAAGTTTAGAGCTCAACTTACATCAAAGAAATCATGATAAAGTATTGGGCACAAATTTTGTAGGAGTTTTGAGTCATTTTAGATGTATGTTCATGAGTGGTCATGACCTCAACAAGCGTATAATGGTCAAGAGGACAGTCTATTGCCCTTTTTGCACATGTTGTGCTTCCAAACAAGGTGTTGTGCATTCATCACTACAATTTGAAGTTGAGCTTCCCCCATCAACTCCACTCCAGGTCTCTTTAGGAGTTTATTTACACCATTTCCTTCATCCAAAATCGCTTAGTTCTTGTTCATTCACATTAGAAGCTTGTGGTGTGATCATACTACGTTCTTGCATAAAGGGGCAGGGGCACCATGTTTCCATGTAGCATTACGTTTCTTGTCATTTGAAGATCAAGCTCCTCCCGCAGGTGCAAACTCAGGCTAATTTTTCTTCCTTGGTCGTGAAAGATTTCTAAATTGCATGCATGAGCCAGCCAAAAGCATATAAAGCCTACAAAAATAGTTAGATCATCCTCACCGTGTTTCTATATTTTGTTGCTCTTTTCTCAACTCACTGCGTTTTCCCCTAATTTGTTGCACTTCCACACATTCCTTCATTTTCCACATTTAACGTGACAAAGACTACATTTTCTCTGTAGAGCTTCAATATGCAAGGTATGCCATATCTTCAAAGTGAATTTAAGCCTCCCAACTTAACTGTGTGTACTTAAGAATCATTTGAAAGTTCATTGCCTTGTGTGACGTGTTTTTGGTGTTGCACATGTCCCTATAATTTTTTTGCCACTGGTATAACAAATTTACAAGTTTTTTTAGGGTTTCTTTAAGAAAATTTGTGTCCATTAGTAATTGGTGTAGAATTTTCTTCTTAATCATCATCATGGGTTTAACTTGAAGAGTCCTTCTTGTCATCACTATTACACTATTTCACAAAACAAGTTTTCTGAAAACCCTAGACTATTTACTGTTGTAAAACAAAATCATGTCGACTCCATAGGAAAATAAGCACAAGGGAAGTGCTAATGTCTATTTTGAACTACAAGATCTCTCATATATCAACTTAGACCCAACTATCTAAATGGATTTTGAGCAAGTGGAGTGTCTGAGGTTTTGTGAAAAAAATCAAGGGTATAATTTTCAATTGACCAAGGATTTTGCCTATGACTTTAATGGATTAGAGGCTAAGACAGGAACACTTACCTTTCCAGCCACTTAGGTCACAATAGTAGATGTAATAGAAATTCCCTTCCAGGGGGGGAAATGGCTCAATGGAATGCCCCTTGAGCATTAAAGATATGTTTTGAAACTTAAACATAGATACAAAGAGTATGGGTCAATTGTGCCTAAAGAGTATCTTTTGGAAAATTACAGTAAAATTTTGCAAGCTATTCATAGGTATTTCAAATGTGAGGGAAGGTTTGGAAGAGTTTATCAATACCACTTCAAAATTTTAATGCATTTCATTGGAAAACAACTCCTTAAATTTTCCTTTTTATCCCTTTAGGAGTCTCTGCAAGATCGAAGATAAATTACAGGGAAGACAAAGTCAAGTTGAACCAAGCCTTTTCCATTTTTCCTTGACTAAGTTTTTGGTACTAAAGGATTTGAGAAAAAGAAAACAAACATGGAAATCATTTTTTGATTCTTCAAAACTAGTAGATGATGTACCATGTAGTCCCTGGACCAAGAAGGAGGCACCCTCAGTGGTGGTAAAGGACATTAAATCACCAGTTGGAAGCTCAGGGAGGAGACCCTCATCTATATTGCAGTCTACAGGAAAGAATAAATGAAAGAAACTACAATTTTCTCCAGAGAAGGTTGTTGCCCCTAAGAAACCTCTCACTAGGTATGATGCCAAAACATTTCCATTAGAGTAGACATTTGAGACCATGGATACCATACCAGAAGTCGAGGTGATTGATGATAAGGCTAGGGAGGTTGTAGAATTACAAGAACAATTGAAGAAGGCTCATTTCATGATTTCATAGTTGTAGAAAGAAAATAGGCAACTAAAGAATTTTATTTTAGGGAAAAAAACTCAACCTAGTGAAGATGTGCCTATCGTTAAAGGTACATCAATTTTTGTTAATTCCAAGGGCAAATAGAAATTAATCAAATAAGATGTTAAGAAGGCATAAATGCTAGCAACTAGGATTACAATATCTTCATCCAATATGCTACAAATCCAAGAAGAGAAGACACTAGAAGAAGAGAAGATGGACTTAGATGAGGGGAAACACACATTTAACAGGTAGAGAAGGAAACTAAAAGAGGCTCATACAGAGATGGTTGAACTCAAGCAACAAGATTAAACGATGATGAAGAAATGTAGTGATCTTATGGACATCTATCACCAAACCATGGATCATGCCAAATATATGCTGAGACAATCCCTTCCACTTCATACGAAAATGAAGAATGTATGCAAGCAACACCTATCCATGAGGAAAGAACTAAGAGACACCAAACAATAGTTAAAGGAGTTACAAGAGAAAGATAAGGGCCGACTAGACCTATTGGTTGAGGTAGCTAAAATCTAAAGGTTGGAAAGGGTAAAGTAAAAAGCCTTTGTTTTTTGTCTCTTAAATTATTTATGTTGTAGGTTTGGTTTCCAAATGATATTGTTTTTCATAAATTTTCCTCTAGTGGCCACATCTAGTCAAAACTTTGAAGTTATTTTGAAGAAGAAGTTGTGTAGTATTTTTTGCCCTCACTGGCATTAGGGTTTTTGGTGTAAAAGTGGACACTTGGGATTTTTTAGGAAGGAAATATTGAAAGGGCTATATGATAAGGTATTTGTAGTGCTAGTATCATCATTAGTATGTTCATCTTGTCTACAAACATCCTCATCACTTAAACCATAAGAATAATATGGCGTTATGTTTCTGAAGCAGGTGCTACATTTTTTCCTACTATAATATTTGTCGGATTTTGAGGTATTGTATGGTAAAGAAAACTTTCTGAAGGGGAAGGTTCCCATATACAGGTTTATTTTCAGGTGTTGGAGCCATTAAGCAGCTTAGGAACCAGCTGGAAACATTTACACTATCAAGTGTTGCACTTCTACTTTTCTGAAGAAGTTGGAGCGAGCATTATGCTTCCAGATAAAGTTTTGTTTGACCTGTTTATCTTGGTCAAAAAATCATGCAATTTTTTTTTTAAAGTGTTAGTAGTTGTAATAAACCCATCAGTAACTTATGAACTCATTTTGAGGTTGACAAGTCAAAGTAAAATGCTTTAAAAAGTTCTAGTTCTGTAGTTCCTAGACTTTATCAATCAATTCTATTTTCCTTGTAGAAATTAGAAACAATATTCCAAATGAGGAATTTGGCCCCTAGAGGTCAGAACTGATTTATTTTTGTCTAATTAGAATCTAAATGTCATTGAGAAAAAGGTTGGTCAGATTGTAGAGAAAGAGACTAGTGTATGTGATATATTTTCTGAAATATTTTCTAGTGGAATGAAAGACAGAATGTGATTTGCAGGGATTCTTGTGTCCGATATTGATGGTGTTGTGATTCTTTCATGTTGTAAGATTGTTTTTTGTTTTTACATCTCTTGAATGTATGTCTTCATGCTTGGAAGAACTAGAAGTTTAGCTTAGAATTAATTTAAAAGGTGCTCTGAATTGGTTTTACCAAGTGATCTATGTTTTATTCTTAAAAAACATTAAAATTATATTTATAGTTTGATACTCTTTGAGTTGTTTCCATTTTTTCTCCCGCTCACCCTCCTACAATGAATCAATTACATCACCAAGACTGCGTACCTTGCCTCTGTGTAAAACCCTTTCTCTTCATCTTATCACTGGAAAAATAGTCAATTTGAGATGACTCCATGCCCAATGGATATGTTTTCTTTCTTATGAGAAAAAAATTGAAAATCGAACCTTATTGAGCACTATACCTAGCCTAATATCATATTAGTTGGAAAACCTGAGTGAGAGATCCCTCTCCAAGGCTAGAAGGGCTAGATTCTAGCCTAAAAGTGGTTTTGTGGTTACCTCTGAAGTTCCTCTCCTTAGCCTAGGGAAATTTACAGAGCTCTAATAAGGTCAAAACTCAACCGTCGTAGATCACATGTAACCTATCATAAATTAGAGTAATAGATCACATGCATAATTAAAATTGAAATAAAATACTGATATTTATCCTTCAATCTATTCTTTTCTTCTACCTTTGTTCTTTTCGCTTCCTGCACACACACTGGATTAGTTGCTATACCTGGAAAGAACCCAATTCTTCTCTTCTCTTTAATCACATATGTTTTCATTCTATATTTTTGTGGTTGAGAGAGTAAACACATTGGAAAGCATCAAAACCACTTTGGAAGCTGGGATCTAGTCCTGCTAGCTTCAGAGAGGGATCTCTCGATTTGATTTAGTTTTGTTTTATAGATAAATTTTAGGCTAGCTATGATTTTACTTGTTTATTTTGTTTCAAAGGTTTGGATGATTTGAGATTTATAATTCCATTGGGCTATGGAGCCTATAAGATAAACTAGAGTTTTGCATCCATTTTTAGAGGATTTCTCACATGACAAGTTAGGTTGTAGTAGATGGATCTTTTGAGAATTTAAATGGATGGTGGGATAGCAGAAGTGCAAGGTTTCAGTAGAAACCATGGGGAAATTAAGTATTCTTTGATCTGAATTTAATGGAAAACATTAAAATTAACAACAACCAAAATAGGGCATTCTAGATAACGAATCCTATTTATCATAGTTTATGTTGATTAATTCAGAAATTAGAATAACAAAGAAAGGAAAAACAACGTTGAAACAACTAGATTGAAGAAACACATCACCATTTAACAACCACATGAATCCTATGAAAGTTCCCTATATTATTGATGCTCTGGTACTTCAAAATTACAATATGCAGAAGGTAATTACATTCAGAATTCAACCCCTAATACTTCAAATAGTGAAGTATTTATAATAAAAATTACAAAATGCCTTGCAAAATCGCTGTCAACTAATAGTGTATTATTAGCCTAATTACAAACTAATATAATCTAATCTTGGAAAAATAATAGGCCACGTAGGTTTCTGAGGAGAACAATGGCCTTGTTTGGATAGTTTCAGTTGCTGAGTCATCCCAAAATAGAATGTGATGCTAAACTGACTCTCGTGCTAGCTGTTGCACTAGAAAACACATTTTACTGCTCCTAAGTAATTCCTTAATCCAGTAAATCAACTAACTCTTCCCATCTCTTTTCATCTGGAATTGTTAACTTTGTTACCCCGCGGTAGATTTCATCTACCTCTGTATATTTAGAAAAAGTTGGTTTCATGGTAAAAATATGTTTTACCTCATTATGCACATGGAAGTCATTTAACATGGTCTCCAAAAATGCCTTTGCTGTCATACTCCCTTTGAGTCCACTAAACTTAATGCTGCTTTTAGCTACCTCTTTCATCTTCAGGATATAGTCCTCTTGAGTGATCAACTTATCATTTATGACATAGATACTAGGTAGTCCCTTTTGCATTAAGGCTTCAATCCTGTTTGTAAATATTTCACCTGCATTTCTAACATTTCACACCTTTCGTCTAACTGGTCAATGAGATTAATCTTTTTCAAGAATGTCTTGACTTCTAGAATGGTGGAAGTTCTATCACTGAATCCTACTTCCTCCAACTCATATCTGAACTTTGAGTTTAAGAACCTAATTATATTGGCATCTTTTGTTGGCATCTCTCCTAGCTTTTCCCTTCCTTGCACAATGGTTCTGTTGCCTTCTCTATTAACTCTTTCTTCTCAAATATGATTTGTATAGAAGGCCAAATCTCATTCATTAAGTCTAATATGTTCATCCAAATTGTTTCCTTGACTTGGGCCAAGGTCTATCTAATTGAAGTGTCTCTCTCTACCTGGTGCAACTTTTCCAAAAGTCTCTGATATTTCTCCAATTCAACAGTCCGAGCAGCTTGAGCTTTGGCCTTCTCAACTTTCAAAGATTTGAGTTGACACTGTAAAGTCTCAATTTCCTTTGACTATAATGACATATTTTGAAGTGTCTGTTACCTGTTCAACAATGGAAGTCTGAGTTGAAGTAGTAGTTGTTGTGGTTGCTCCTGTTGATGGCAGTTGAGAAAGAGGTACAACATCCAAGGGAACAATAGCCATATTCAAACTGTCTTCCTACTCCTTTATCAGTTTTTCCAACTCTACTTCCATCTGCCTGATCTTTGTATTTTGGTCGATAATTAGTTTCATCATATCTACTATTTGAGCTTCACCTTATTCAATGTCCTTGGTCATTGGATCTTCTTTAGCTAGCAGTTTGAGTTGTTTCCTCAATGTTGTAATGTCCAAGTTCTTTTTCCTAATAATTTCCTCAGTAGAATTAACATATTTAGGGTCACAACCTATCTTGATCACTAAGTCTTCCAAAGACTTGATCCTATTATCTTTGGCCAAGGAGAAGAACTTCTCCATATTCAACTGTGACTATACATATGCAAAAGAAACCTACAATTTGGATAAGGACATGGCAGTGTTAGTTAGAGTGGAGGATATCATCTCACTAGTTTGTTTTTGCATCTCCATTTGATCAATGGGATGTATGTCCTCTGTGTTGAATTCAAAGGTGGTGCTCTTGTAGTTTATTGCTGATTTAGGCTGTGGAAAGCCATATGCATTTTACTATGCTCTGTATCAAACGCTGACAACAATCTATTTTGGGATTTGGAAGTTTTCTTCCATAATTGGTTTTAAGTGTTGTTCTTTAGAATTTCATTTCTAAGATTTATTTCTCTGTACCTGTCAAAATTTTTCTTTTCTTTATCTACGTGGATAGTTTGTGATTCTAGCTTAGTCTCCTTCTGACCTTATGAAGATGAACTTTTAGAAGGAGATGTAGTGAACTTGGTGGTTACAGGTGGTGAATCTGTGATGATGATAGTTGCCTTCTCTTTTGTCTATTTGTCTACTTCTGGTTTATGAGTTACTTTGGGTCTCTTTCTATAGCTGATTTTGAATTCTTTGGCTTCATTTCTAGTAGTAGGTGATGATCCTTCCTCCATCTACCTTTTTCTTGATTTCTCCTAAGTGACAAGGGTTTGTAAACTAGAAGTAGAAACAAGCTACTCTTCAACTTCCTGTAGGGTATTTTATTCCCACTCTAACTGATTGGCATATTTCTTTATGTCTGGCCTATAAGTGTGTATGTAAGGGGTTTTCTTGTTCTCCACTTTGAGCTTTGATATGATGCCACATGGGTCATAATTCCATGTGAAGCTGAAGCTAAACTTCATCTCCTTTAATATTTTATCTTCCTCCTCACCTATTTTCCTTGTGTTGCACACAAATGGGCCTACCTATGTCTTTATGTGCCTTCTTATTGTTAAGTTGTGTTATATTCTTTCCACGACTAACCCATGTAGTGAAACGGGGGGTTAGAGGGGGGGGCGGAGACCCCCCTTCGTTGCGCCGATTGTGCAACGGGGGGATCATGGGGGGTGGCAGTCCCCATTGTCCGGGGGGTTTGAGGGGGACAGCACCCGGGGAAATTTTTTTTTGGACCCTATATTAGGTTGGGTGAACCTACCTATGGTTTTCGGTCCATGGTTTTGGACGCGATGGTTTTCGGTCCATGGTATTGGATGCTTCGACATGTATAAATACATATTGTAGCATTGAAAGGAATATAATGAAAAATCAAGCTGGTAGTCCTGGTTTTGGGATCCAGTGGGAAATCTCTGTGTATATGTGTATTATGTGTTATGCTCTCGCATTTTTTTTTCCTGCGATTTAGAATTCATATGTAGGTAATTTCTATACGGGGTTAAAACCTACACTTATTGGCCACTACAAAGTGGATTTCATCTAAGTTCAACATCTGCCTAATATACTCCAGTGCAAAGATCCTCATTGGGAGGTACTTGGGAAGTTTATAGAGTTCCAATTCACATCCATATACTATAATTTCTATGTAGTTTTGATACAGATACCAATATCTAGTCTTTTCTTGGTATGATAGATGCATAATTCTTTTGATCTCCTCATTGATTCTAGGATGCACTGCACTATTGGGAATTTTCATAGTTGGATAAACAAATTCGTCAATAAATTTCTTGTATGTGAATTCTTGTTGATCTTTCATGACCAGTGAGGTCCAAAATATCATTGGTTGTTGGTCCCCTACATCATCCAACTTCTGCAATGAAAAACTGGACTTTTACGCTTGATAATAGGTGAACATGTAAATCAAAATAGAGGTGTAATTGAACACCTGCTCTATAGGAAATTTAATAAATTTCTCATGAATATTGTCAGCCAAGAATTTATTGAAATTGAGAACCATAGAGGGCTTGCTGTCTATGGAAAATGTGGAGAGGAATCCTAAAATGGGCTCATCTACCCACTGATCAGAATGGTAGCCTAAAATGTAAGAAATTGTTAGGTTCCTATACTACTAGTGTAACCCCTTATTGTTATTAGTACAACCCCCTTATTATATTGTTGCACCCATGTAGTCCCCATATTTTTATTATTGTGCCCCATAGAAGCCCACTATTGTTATTATTATGCCCTTAAATTATTATTGTTATGTCGGCTCTAATTATATTATGACCCCTTAGACTCCTATATATAGAAAGGAGGTCTTGTCATTTGTATGATCTAAGAATTGTTCATTTGTGTAATGTAAAGGAGGTTTCCCCCTCAAAGAGGCTTATTTCTAAGGCGTTCATCTATCTGTTCTATCCTTTTGTGAGCTGGTTTCATAACATTTGGTATCAGAGTTATGGATTCTAGGGTTTCGCTGCTCAAAATAGGTCATTGTGGCATTTTTGCTATAACGTTTTCACTAAAAAGTTTCAGAAGCTAAAAGAACAACCCATTTGAGAAGAATTAGTTTGAACCTTGCATCCAAATTTGAGATCTTTTCTCACTATATTTTCAGAGATATGATCTGAGGAAGTTAGGGTTTTTGTAGGCTCCATAATTTCATCGCAAACAGGTCATCGTGGAGGTTTTGCTATTATATTTGTTCTACGAAGGTTCAGACTCTAACATTAAAACCCATTTGAATTGAAATCGTGGTGAAGCTCAGGTCTGAATTTCAGATCTTTTCTCTCTATATTTTCGGAGATATAATATGAGACATTTAGGGTCTCTGCAGGCTCCCGAATTACATCCTAAACAAGTGAGCTTGGGAAAATTGTCATAACTTTCTCTCTGAGCATCAAATTGTAATTTCGTAAGAAGATGCAAAAAGAGGACAGATTTTAGTTTTCTGTATATCAGTTTCAGGTCCTAAGTTTGAAATAGTGACACATGGCACTTCCTAAAATTTTGCTCTACTAAACTAGCCTATAATCAGGTCATCGTGGGAGATTCGACATAATGTTTCCTTACAAAATCCAATATTGATCTGACTTTCGGGGTTCGAAAGAGGATTCAAAGGGCTAATATAGGATGAAATTTCAGAACTTGGAGATCTGAAATTACAGAGTTACAATTGTTTCAAGATTGAGCTCCTAAAATCAAGAAAAAACGAGATGAGGAAGTTTGATGGCAAGGATCCGGTAAAATGGATACTACAGATGGAGAAATATTTTGATCTAAATGGCGTGCCACTGTTACAAAAGGTATGTGTTTCATCTAATTATTTAGAATCGGATCAATTTTATGGTTTAAAGGGCTTTTTTCTCATAAACCACTTGTTACATGGTCAATTTTCACAGAGGAAATAATGCACATTATGACGATACGAAGAGAAACACCTTCTTTAGCCTATTGATAAATCTCAAACATAAGTTTTCAATGGAAGAGAACATTGAGGACTTTAAAAAATTGAATATAAGGGAGAATTTTATTCCAGTGAAGCAGAGGATTGATGTCTCCATAGGGACTTTAAAGGATAACATTCAACATGAGGTTCGTCATTAGGAACCTGATTCATTGGAGAGGGCAAGAAAAATGAAAAGAAAAATTATGGAAACAAGGAAGTCTACCCCTCACAACTATAAAGATGGAAGTATTGTTTCTCCTATCCTTCCAAAACCTACAAGGTTGACACCACAAAAATTGGAAGAAAAAGAGCAAAAGGGCTTTGTTACAATTGTGATAAGAAATATACTAAAGATCATAAGTGTGCTGAGAAGAAATTATTTTACATACATTATGAAGAAGATGAAGAAAATGATCAAGAAACATCAAAAGAAGAGTATATACACCAAGAACCAACCCCAGATAAATAAGAAATGAATTCGACCATATCTTGTAAAGCATTGTCAAGAATTACCACTCCTCAAACTCTCAAGATAGAAGGACACATCAAGAAGAAAAAGGTTCAAGAAGTGAAATATCACATTGATAAAGAAGAAATGAATCTGACCATATCTTGTAATGCATTGGCCAGAATTACCACTCCTCAAACTATCAAGATAGAAGCACATATCAAGAAGAAAAATGTTCAAGAAGTTAAAGATCACATCGAGCATCAAGAAATGAATCCTACCATATCTTGTAATGCATTCGAAGAAATTACCACTCCTCAAACTCTCAAGATAGAAGGACATATCAAGAAGAAAAATATTCAAGCAGTGAAATATCACATCGAGCATCAACAACAAGTTCTCCAACTTTTAAAGGATAACACCACTTTGGTGCAGAATCGAATGAAACAATAGGCAGATCAACATCACAGTGAAAGAAGTTTTGATGTAGGCAATTGGGTATTTTTACAACTACATCTCAAGTAAGCAATTTATGATAAGGAAATGTTGGAAATATTACATGCACTTAAGAAATGGTGACCTTACCTAATGGGAAGAAACTTCAAGGTAGAAATGGATCGTGATAGTCTTAAATACTTTTTAGAACAAAGATTATCTTTAGAAGAACAGAAAAAATGGGTCACGAATATGTTGGGTTATGACTTTGAAATAATCTACAAAAAAGGGAAGCAAAATGTTGTTGGAGATGCACTCTCATGAAAGGATGAGGATGTGGAAACATTGTTTTGTGCTATTTCTATTATCCAACCAGATTGGATACACAAAGCAAGGGATGAATGGAAAAAGGACGAAGAAGTGTGGACACTCATTCAAAAGTTACAGAAGATCCCAGTTCAAACAATATTTCCAGAACTTTACGAGGAAGGAAAAATCATATTGGAACTTGAATCATTCACAGAAACAAGAACTTGATAGCTACGAAATCGATCAATTGCAGAGTATCTTATCAAGTGGAAGAACTTACCCGCTGAAGATTCTACGTGGGAGGACAAGAATTTTGTACATGAGCGTCAAGAACTACTCAAGCATTGAGGACAACACTTTTTGAAGGAGAGGGCCATGTTAGGTCCCTATACTACTAGTGTAACCCCTTATTGTTATTAGTAAAACCCCCTTATTATATTGTTGTCCCCATGTAGTCCCCATATTATTATTATTGTGCCCCATAGAATCCCACTATTGTTATTATTTTTCCCTTACATTATTATTGATATGTCAGCTCTGATTATGTTATGACCCCTTAGACTCCTATATATAGAAAGGAGGTCTTGTCATTTGTGTGATCTGAGAATTGTTCATTTGTGTAATGTAAAGGAGGTTTCCCCCTCGAAGAGGCAAATTTCTAAGGTTTTCATCTATATTTTCTATATTTTTGTGAGCGGGTTTCATAACAGAAATGATGGAAATAATCTACTTGGCTTGATCAGGGAAAATGGAAGAAGGATATGCAGGATTCTTCTTAGGCAATTGGGCATTCTCTGGCAAGAAAATCTCAATATTTCTTGCTCTGGTTACAATGTCCAGCGTCTAATAAAGCTGGGTGAGGGCTTCTAGAGAGAAAGGGGTAGCATTTTCCAAAGTAGAGGCCAAAATCGTTTGGTCAATGGATTTGGGTGTAATGGTGAAAATAATGTCACCAGTAGGGGAAATTATTGCTCTTTGTGCAGGGACATAGCATCCTTGACATCTTCTAGTGAATTTTGGGGCTTGGAATGTCAAGGGAAAAATATAATGGGGGAGATTTGACTCCCAGAGTCCTATCTCATCAGTCTTATCTATGTGTTTACCCTCTAACCAACAATATAGCTCCAAAAAATCATAGTCACATAGAGTTTCACTTATACTGCAATCCATGTTTGCTAATGGTATATGATCTATATCTATGGAAGTGGGAATTAACGGGTTAATGGCTTTTTCTTGGTTCTTGGTATTAGGAGCCATGACTGTAAAAGATTTTAGAACAATATGAATATATAGAGGAGGGCTTACCGAGCCCAGAAACTAAAATAATCTGTCAGGCAAAACGGGAAAAGGAATGTCAGTCAATGTCACAGTTTGGCAGCAGGAATATCTTGATGGAGATCCTTGTCAGAAACTTTGAACATTAGAAGCAATTAGGAGTGAAAAAGGGGAAGAATGAGATGTTGAGAGGGATTTTTAAACACTATGATAGAGTCCCATTGGAAATGGCGTGGGACCGTTATTGAACGATTACTTGAGAAAATGAAATAAATGGTGAATGGGTATTAATTCAAGAAAGCATTTAATTGGCCAAACGATCTTAACAAGTGGCAAACGGTGAGTGGTGGAGGAAACCTGGTGGGGTGCAGTAGAAATAAAAAAGGGATAGGCGGTTTTCGAAGGGGGTGATGGGCAGTAAGTGGTATCGGTCAGTGGGGTGTGAAATGATCGCAACATGCCACGTAAGGGGTAGGGCCTAGTGGGAGAAACCACCTTCCGAACCTCCCCGACAGTAAAGGGAGAATGCAAGGGGGGGGAGGGGGGAAGAACAAGGGCCATAGATGGAGTGGGGGATTGGATCCTGAGGTGCTCAATGCGACTTCACTTTAATCACAAGCGACATGCATATTTGTCCTTAGGCACTTTTTAAGATTAGCTATCTGGACTTAGGATAAGGACGACTAATGAAAAGTGTGAAATTGTTTACCTATAGGCGCACTTTGAGTTTCGCAAATTAGCATAAGGGATATATAGTGAACATATGGAAATACATTAGCTATAGTTGGTGTATTTGCCTCTTTAGCTATATTCTCAGACTTAGAATAAAGTTTACATATGCAAATTATTCACCCAATCACCTAATTTACCTACCCTTATCTAGACTAACATTTTTATTTCTGTCTCCAAGGTGCACTTAGACTAGCAAACCCATTTTTATTTTGTTTTATGCATAATGAAAAAATATTTAACCTCTCGTATTTCTCCTATTGACCCAAATTAAATAGTTGGATAAATGTCATTTTCTACCTAACCAATGATTTACCCATATTAAATTGTTGGATAAACCTTTACTCTCTATCAAATTTACATAAATTTAAAGAAGTTTAATCATGATTAAACTAAAACTAGTGATTGTGGCATTTTGAACAAGTTGCACGCAACTTTATTTTACAAAAATGAAGCAAAATATATGTATGAGTAGTAGAATTTATACTTGCAACACTTTCAGTATTATTCCTTTTTTATTTTCTTCTTTTGGTGGGGGTTCAATTTTTTTTTTTTTTTTTCATTTATTTTTCTTCTTTATACCCTCTTTTCATTTTTTATTCTATTTGGAAATCATTGGAAAATTGACAAGTATTTACAAAATTGGATTCGTGAGATATAACACTCAATTACCTTGAGATCATATAAATTATAGGACCCTAACAACATACAAATACACAATGTACATTACAACACATACATCCAAACATGGTGTATGACACCACACAATACATGCACCTACATCCGACGTACAACACAACACATACACCTACACTTGGTGTACAACATGTTGGCTTAGTAGGTAATCACCTAGGTTTAGAGTTAATTGTGCTAAACAAATCCCTACACTACTAGCCCTTTCGACATCAAACCGCGTAATGCAGGATGAAGTCTCACTTGAAGTAGTATGGGGGGGGATGCTGAAACCAAGTTTACGCATCCAAAGATCAATGTGATGTCTTTTATTGCCCTAGATCTACCTTCACATAGATCTATAAGCCCCTAGGGCTCGGTACTACAATTCCTTTAAGCGACCTCCAGACCTTCATGAAGGTCTACTATAGGTTTCTATAGACCCTTAACAATTAATCATCTACTTATGTGCACCATAAAATAACCCTAGATCTGAGCTCACACAGATCTACTTAAATAAATTTTAATAAACATAATGAAATGTATTATAATCTTCGTGAAAGTATTTAACATGCATTGTGTACAGTTATCAAGATGTATCCCATAGAGTCACACATCAATAGATAAATATTTCATAAAGGCCTTATTAACTCACAACATATATCGTAATCATAATTAAACGAAAGTAAATAGATAAACATAGGAGTTCTTAAAAAAATTTCTTTATTGATCTTCAATATAGGGTTACAAACTCAAAACTACCCTATGCACACAGCTGCAGGGGTCCATGCACTCAGCTGTAGACACTACTCTAGGCCTCTGTGCACTTAGCTGTAGAGCCTTTCCCTTCTCTACGACTCACTTCTCTACACTATCTTATATTGACCCATTACATCCATCATCATCTGATTATTGCCTTAGAATTCCTAAGACACACCTATTTATACAATCCCATGGTCGCAGACCAAGGGTGGAACTCAAGGCTGACTCATCTTTACATAGACAAGGGGCTAAAACCCCTTTTACTCCTAATTACCTACGTGCTCTGTATCTATAAATTGTGGAGACTTTACAACGTCTTACCAAAATTTACATCAAAACATGGGTTTTTAACCCCAAAACAGGCCGAGGGGACCCCATCCCAATAGGTCCCCAACACAGATCGTGACTTGCCCTTGAGTCACTCAGCTGGCATTGTGATCTTGCTGCAAAGATCCCCCAGCTCCACCTTCATGACTGTAACCTCAACAACACTATGTGTAGCTTCTTGTTTGACCTCTTCTACTAGCTGCTCTGTAGTTGGTCCTTCTGCAACCATATTTATCGTTTGTTGTGTTTGTTGCAATCATGTTAGCTTCTCCTGAATGTTGGTGGTTTTCGTAAGCTTCTCCTAACCAAGGTCCCAACCTAGCCTTAAGCATTACTTCCTTCTTCTAGGTTGCTTCTACCTATGCGAGAAGATGCTCCCCCTCCTACGACTTGGTGAGGTGTTGCACTAGAGAAATTGAGTGCAACATCACCCTAACCTCAACATATTGCTTCTGGAGCTCGAAAACCTCTATATTCAGAATTTGTAGGTTTTGGTATTCCTGCAGAGTCATTACCAACTCCATCGCTTGCTCAAATAAGGCCGAGCAGTCATTGACTCTGTGCTTTCATTATTTCCTTTTCCTTCAAGTTCTGCATTTTCTCGACGAGCATCTATTCATTATTCACCCTATATTCACTAATAAAATTGAAAGCATGTTTCTCTCAAGCTCTCAATTCCTTCGTCAGCCTTGTTTGCATTGTATGAAGAAGCTCATTAGGGAGCGTTGTAATGTTCAACCCGATGTTCTTAAGAGTATTTAATATTACATGGTCATCAACCAACTCTACGTGTAGGGACCCTTCTGGTAAAGCAACTGTGCGAAGGTCCAAGGTCCTTACCAATTCTATAGCCTGACTCGTCCCTAGTGCCAATCTCACTTGTGTTGTGTTCGCTTGACTTGCACCGACCTGTATCCTGTTATCTTGGATCTACAGAGCACGTAGATCCTTCTGGACACTCCCCAACATCTGCATATACTAATGCTTGAACTATTGCAACACTTCAGTGGTAGTGTCCCGTATTTTTTCATTGATCTCGTCGAGATTGCCCTCTGTTAATACCATGGCGTCACCCTGCGACTTATCTTATTTTTTCCTTTTGCGGGGACCTTCCCGCTGCTCCTATCCACACTTCTTTAGTTGAAATGGGGTGCTATGCCCCTCATCTCCTCCACTGCCCTATTTGGATTGTTTTTCCTCCTTGGTCGAGGGTGAAGGGGATTTACCACTTCATTTTGATTTGCGTTGCTCTTGCTCAGCTTGCTCCTTAGCAGCACACTCCTTCTCCATCCTAGCCTTTTCTGTGGCTTCCCTTTTTCATTGTGCAGCCAAATTTTATGCAGCATGCTTGGTTGCATCCTTCCTTTTCTTTTCTACTGAGATTCCAATGCCCTTACTAGTTTTGACATCCAAGTCTGAGGGGCATGCCATTTTGCTGGCCATCGCTTGATTACCCCCTGTATGTCATGATCTGTGACCAAGTATGGTAGATCATACCATTTCTGTTGTGGATCCTTTCGGGCCTAAAGGTAAACACGGTGGAAGTCAGCCTTGAACATGGCATAAGTTGACAACTACTCATACAAGTTCAAGGAGAACATTGGGTGTTATTTGATGGCAATGTGGAGGCTTGATTCCATCAAACCCATAATATTTTTGTTTCTATGACCTATGTGGGGTCCTTTGTGGCTGATAGGGAGGCAAACATCATGGCCTCAGGCAATCCTCCTTTCAATGGAGGAAAATGGCTGTCCTCTGACATCTCCCACTGTGACAAAAATAGTGGAGATAAGAAACCAAGCATAATGGAATGGCTTGGTCTCATCCTGGACCTCATGGAAATTCACGAGGAATTCACTAAACAGGTACCTTGACCAATTAAATTGCACACCCTTCGTGCATTGTGCAACTAGAGAAACCACGGGTGTCAGAACTTCGTCTGTATGACACTTCCTCATTACCAAGATTCATGTGGAAGTGATTGAGTATTCACACGACTTTTTCACAAGGGATAATTCCTTCTTCATCTTGTCCGCAAAATCATTTTTTCTCCTACCTTTTCACCAAACTCCTTGACCAAATTCAAACCCTCATGTGGTAGGTGCATGATCCTATGGATGATAATTTCGGTGATGTGTATAGGCCCTCCTAGCCATAAGCACCCATCGTGCACAAGAGTAAGTAATTGACGCACACAGGTTGTGTTGACAGTAGTGCAGTGATAGTGGGGCACCCACAACATGTTCAACAACCTAAATTCTCCACTCTGTAGATCCATTCCACCATCTCTAACTTAGCGACACCTGAGTCTGGTTAGTATATGGAATTCATATAGTTGGCTCTTGCTAGGTGAGGGAACCGCTCATGGTCTGCTAGGTCCCAGTATTCCATTTTTAGCAGGGGGATCCATGTAGGGCGTAGACCTTCGAAGGGAACCTGCTTCGACAACAGGGGTGCAGAGATGAAAAATTTATCTGAGTCTGGGTCCTTGGTGACCTTTGCCTTCCCCTTCCGCAGAGGGATATAGTTAGGAAACTTTGAAATGGGCTCAATTCCCTCGGTGTCTATGTCCTTAGTGCCCTATCCTTCCTCAGCCTCCAAATCAACAACCTTCTCACATTTCTTGTCTTTCTTCTTCTTTTGAGCTGCAGAATGTTTCCTGGGCGATTCAAAAACTGACACTGACTTCTTCTGTTTATCCTTCTTCAGTTTCTGGGTTTCTCTAACAGGGGTAGGCTTTGGCCTAGGTGACCTTTTCATCGTAGGCACAGGAGCCAAAGCTTCTAGACTCACTACCTCTGGAGAAACTCCTTCATATGCAACATCTCCTGCAGTGCTCACAGTCTCAGTAGGGCTTGGTCCTAACATGGTTTCAAGGATGAATTTCTGATTCAACTCTGGTAAATTGCAAAATGTAGGGCTCGCGAACAAATCCTCAAAAAATGAGTAGTTCATAGGCAATAGATAGCACAACTCAAAAATCATAAGGAATCAAATATATCTATGTTGGAACAACACACATAATTTATAGGGGTTTTTGAATTCAAATCCAACTGTTCCCCCCAAAATTCAATCATTAATGTTGTTTTGGTAGCAGATCTTCAAATATTTTGGCCTTAAATGCCACCAACCTTCTCCTCTTAACTATCTTCTAGTTGTCAAATCATGAACAGTGACTCCAACGGTCACTTTCCTACTGTGCTACATGGTACGTCCCTCCATAGTAGAACTTCTTATACTGCAACTTCATCCTTTTCCGCGTAGTCCGCCTACTGCTTAGTCCTCCAATCCTGGCAGTGTAGTTTATAGTCATGTACTCCCTTACAACTGCTTGGAGCACTAAGACTATCCTTCCATCATATAGTCATTGAGCCGGATACCCTGTATATGGCATCAATTAGCTTCCATTCACCCTTCTCGGAAAAGGTTTTCCATTCAGATTTGCAAGAGGAACTTCACCTCTATTTGTAATTTCTTTGATAATATATGGGCCTAGCCAATGCATTTGAAATTTCCTTGGAAAGTTAGTGAAATTAATATCATATAACAATACCAAATCATTTACCTTCAATGTGCATAGCTTATGTGTCGATTGTGCCATGATTTTTCACGTTCCTTCTATACTTGTTGAAGGAATCTAACTAAACATCTGCCTTTTTCAAACTCTGTTAGTTGTGCCATTCTTCCAAGGCTTCACGATCAACCATACCTATAAAGCTACTATGCATAGACTAGGCATGATATATTCCATAGGCATCACAAATTCTACACCATAGACCAATCTAAAAGGTGTCTGTCATGTCAGCTTTTTACAAGTAGTCCTGTATGCCCATAGTACTATAGGTACGCGCAGGTCCCCCTCAATTTGTTGCACGTTCCAAATCTTTGTTAGCACATTCTCCAAAATCTTATTAAAGGCCTCAATGGTTCCATTATCCTGAGGATGATACAGTGTGCTCTTCTGATGATAGACCTAGAACTCCTCAGTCAGTGCACTGATTGTCCCATTTAGGAAGTACATACCCCTATCACTAATCAACACTTTTGGGCAACCAAATCTGGTCAACACATACTCAAATTAAAATTTCGTTGTTCTAGCCCCTGTGCAATCCTTAACTGGTTATGCCTCTGCCCATCTAGTTAGATACTCCATCACCATGATGATATAGCGTGCACTAATCTGAAATCACTTATGAATGATCTCGACAAATTAATGTAGGAATTACAGACTCATGTGCTGGTGTGTGTGTCTATATTATCTTAGGCAATGGATCGATAAGATTGCAAAATAAACAGACACTGGAAAACAATAAGAGAAACACAACAAGCAAATGCAAAACACAACAATTTAATAAGGTGTTCACCCAATCCTCCTAGGCTACGTCTCTTGGTCTAGCTTTCAATGGTGGCCTTTTTTATTGTGTCTTTGAGCAGAGTTTTTACGATGAGGAGCTCAATTTTAGTCTCCTGCAATAGATGATGCTTAGTAGGGTGGTACTTTGATTCCCCAAGCCACTAGAGTACAAAAACTCTCCCTTACCAAGTCTCTACCTCAACTGTTCTTAATGGGATGAGTCCAACTTGGTACTCAATTCCCAATAGATATCCTCACAGGGATTGCTTGAACCTCTCAAGCCTTCTTAGTTTTGTCTACTCGATGCTACCTTAGCTCTTGTTGATGCCTCGAAAATCGTTGCATCGACATTGGGGGAAACCACCCGGTCCGGACCTTAGTGCAGCTCCTTTTCCGTTTGGTGTAGTGGCTCCGACTGGGGATAATGGGACCAGTTTCCCAGCAATAGATGAATGGGATGAATGAATAATTTGTAGATAAAAGTAGCGATAGGTGGATGACTAAAACTATTGACAGAAATGTAAGTAAATAAAACTATCCCGGGAATCTAATTGAACTTCTAAAGCGTAGCTTTTGATGTTCTATATCCTAAAAATACAATTATATAGATAACCGCATTCTCAAAACAAAAATATTAAATCATTCAAGATTACTGTACCTAAATAGTTAGATACAGTGATTAAAGAAATACTACTAAACTTTAAAAGTTCATACCATTAATGCATACATGATTAAAAAATAAGGCATATCATCTGAACATCCAATAGTGGT
>APFE031375977.1:0-23612 GCA_000404065.3 Pinus taeda
CCAAAGGGTAGACCCTCGGGCCGTTGCGATTGTGATTAGTGATCAGGACCCAGACTTGATAGGGATTATGGACCTGATTACATAAATTTTGAGATCTGTATTTTCAGATTTTCTATATATTCTTTTGTATTTGGGGTTTTGGCCATTATGCTATGCGATGCGATATGCGACTTAAGCCAGACCCGAAAGGGCTTATGGATGCGAATATATATATTTTGAGTTCCGATAAAAAGGGTTTTCCTATGTATTTTAGCATTTTCGTTAAATAAACGAAATACAAAGGAAATACATCTAGAGCGATAAAACAGACCTGAAAGGTTTAGAAATGTAGCTTTATATTTTTTGAGTTCCGTAATGAGTGGGATTTCAGGTGGGCCTCAGGTAGTAAGTGGTATTGGACAGGCTTCGCTCGCTCTGATACACTGGCTGACACATGGCTTGGCGTTGGAGAGAGAAAATCGCCTTTTCGGGCGAGTAATCTCCATGCGCATAAGTCACCCGAAATGAATATCAACCATTGGGCTTGTGATAGCGAACAAAGGTAGATCCGAAAGGATTATAGGGTGGATTCGGTGATTTTCTAAGTCCAATAGAAAGAGTTTTTGCGTGTTTTTAGTGTATTTCTCTATGTAAACAAGGAAACGTGTTCCTAGGGATTTTAACCATGCCAGTGGTCCTTTCCGTTAAAAATAGGTGGCCACCATGCCTAAAGGTGTTTGACAATGATTGTTTAACGCTCAGAGGGGATTTGAACAGACAAGGAGCAGAGAAGCCATAGAGCCACAGAGGGATGAGTACATGCAGAGAAATGGTTGGGGAAGCCATAGAGCCAAGAAAAATGCCTCAAAGGAGCAGAAAGCCTAGCTGGCGAGCACAGGAGGTCACTGAAGGAGAGTTGTTAGCTGAGAGAGAGAGCGAAAAGCCAGAGAGCATGATTGACTGGCAGAAAAGCTGCAAAAGGTCGCTAGAAGGTTGCTAAAGGTCGCTGGGAGATCTAGCGAACCATTGATGGACAAAAAGGCTGAGAGAGAGAGCTCAGAGAAGCTAGAGCCGAGAGCCAGAGCCAGAGCCAAGAGCAGAGCCAGAGTCAAGAGCCGAAAGCCAGAGAGAGAGTGCAGAGCTAGAAAACTGAGAGCTTCAGAGTCAGTCAAGAGATGGTGTTCTAAGCCCATTTTTTATGTGAAAAATAGTGGAGTTGAGTGTGGATCTTGTAAAAGAACTGATGCCATAATCTAAGAGAGCCTAGTCGAGTTGACTAGAGCTCAAGGAGACGTAGCCCAAGAGTTTTGGGTGAACTCCAAATTAATATTGTTGTCCATGTGTTTGTTATTTGCTGCACTGTTGCACTATTACATGTATTTACATATCAACACAAACAATAGGTTTTAAAGCATATAATTAGTTAAAATAAACATAAGCATACACCTTATTGTTAAGAACATTATTAGTTCCGCATTGGTTAATCATAGTTGTCTCGGGAATAATTAAGCTTTGGAAGTGGGAGAGGTTCTTGTAATCTCACAAGAAGCCTTTAGTGACCCATTTTCAGATCAGACACACAAATGTTTCCTTTGATGGGATGGATGGACTGCATTGGTGATTCTATCAATGTCTTCTACAATTAGAGGTTGCTGGACTACTGTACCGAGACCATTGTTAATACCATTGAATTTGTCATCATTAGGGACAACATGTGTTTCCTTATTCAATCCAGCAATCACTAAAGAGACGTGAGCCGCTTGATGTTGCAGAAGAAAGCATAGATTTTCATATCAAAAGGGGAATTTGGCAATGGTAAGAAAATATCAATACATATTTCCACATCCATGGGGAAGTAGGCTAAAAATGATTCAGATAATTCAATTTTTCTGAAGAAAATGGGAAATCCAACATGTTCAATGCTCATATTTTATACATGTTAAAATTGACAACTAGGGCCAAAATCCATGTGGGTCATCTTACTTATGGCAAAGAATATTTTTCTTAGGTTCCTTTCATCGAGAGGTGTAGGATAGGTCTAAAGATCATTCAATTCTGATAAGTATTCATGGAGATATGAATTTATTTGTGTGATGGCACAATTCGTCAAGGTCAGCCAGCAAACAGATAACCTCCACTTGTGCTCAACGTTTTAGTATAAAGGAGTTCGCTTGATAGTCATTTAGACACACACTTCACTCTTGATTTTTCTCCACTTGTTTTGGGTTTTAGTGGCAAGAGAAATCTAAGAGGATGAAGCCCTAAACACAAGAGAAAAGGAGACTAAACAAGAAGCCATAGCAACAGTCTGGACGAAGTCAAGAAAAGGTCTAATACTACCCTAGCCGTAGTCCTAAAGAAGGAGGTCTAACTACAGTCCAAACAAGGAGATTTAGCCGCAGTTCATGAAGCCTAGCCACAGTCCAATCAGGGAGATCTATCACGATGAAGAAGGCCTAACAGCTGACCCTAATACAGTCCTATCATGCCCTAGCTGTAGGTCTTATCATGCCCTAGCTAAACACAATCATGCCCTAATCCTATACACTGTTTTGGAAGGGTTGAGACAACCCTTAGACACATCAAAGAGTGATGCCCTTAGCCATAACAAAGGGATATCTCTCCAGTGTTTAGAGGAGCTTCTATACGCAACAAGATCCAGTGTCATGAGGAGGCCTTAAAGGAGCCCTAGCCATAGACCCTAGCTGTAGCAGAAGGAGCCCTATGACAGCACAAGGAATGAAAGTGTATCAGGTGCTGGCATGTGATGTTAGCTAGGAAGAGTTTATGAGAAGACAACATTGTTGTTTGGGAATTGTTTGGATTTTGCTACTGTGTTAGGGAGATAGGTAAAAGCGTTGTGCTTGAAACTACCTCAAAGGGGCAACATGGAGGGCAACATCTCATTGGAGGACACCCGCAGTCATTAGGAGAAATTTTGGGCCAGTTTTGATGGGTTGTTAGGGACTATGAATAGCACCCTAACTAGTCCTAGAATTGCAGCATTGTAGCAAGGCTAAGTGTTGTTGCGTTAATGATGATTGGACACTACCTGGGATACGTTTTCTACAAGGATTTCTATGTGCTAAGCCGCAGGCCATAAAAACATAGCAAGGGGCTGCTAATGGCAGTCAAGGGTGTGTAGCATAAGTGTATCAAGATGCAACACAAGGATAAGAAGCATGATGATATGGTGCAACAGTATGATGTGTGCAACATGATGATGGAGAGCAGCTAAGACTGGTAAGTAAAAATGGCTGATGGTTGCAACATGATGGGTGCAGCATTGGGTGCATCTTAGTGATTGGGTGCATCATAGTGTCAGGTGCAACATGATGATTGAGTGCAGCAAAATGAGGTGCAACATGGTGATGGCATCACCTTGGATCAGTGGAAGTAGTATGCCTTCTACTCAACTCAGATCAACTACCTCATATGCTATCTTCTTAGAGAAGATCTATGCTCTTATTTAGATAAGTCAATATGTTGAATTCTAAGGTATATGTACTATCTCTTTCTTTTTTTTTGAACTATTGAAGAACATATAAGAAGAATTGATCAAGGGTTTCCCCACATTGGGGTTTGTCCCTGGCTAGAGCCGCATCTTATGTCCTCTTGTCTTGGCTTGTCTTTTGCAATTTATGTTTATGTTCTATCTGCAATTTACTATTATGCCGATGTGATTCCTAATCTGGAAAAGATATTGAGCAAATTGGAAAAATTGAAATAAATTGCTCTAAGAATAGAGCATACCTAAAATTAACATACATGACTCCCAGTGTTGAATTAAAATGACTATGGCGGCAGTGGATGTCTTCTATGGGCTATAGTGGCTCAATTTTTTAGTGTTTAATTTGGGTCTCTATTTTAGGGTTTGATATGTAAATTTGTAGTGATTTTATTGTCAATACCTGAAATGAATGGAAAATTAGGTTAATTTCAAGTTTTAACTTGATTTTTTGAGTGTTTTTATGTAAATGTCATGTACAAATTAACATAAACAAATGACTGAAAAACAACATATAACAGATATGAACATCACCAAAACATTATCACAACAACACATGATGAAGGATTTCACCTTGCCTAGGCTACATCTCTTTGGTCCAACTTCCAATGGCCTGGTCCTCTCTATTATGCTCAAAAGTGTGAATACATCAGTTTACAATGCTCAGATAGCTCTGAAACTTGCTACAGTGGCTCCATAATGCCCAAAAATGTATGTCTAGCATCTTTCTGCTCCTCATTTGGTCAAACACTAATGAAGGTATGGCTTCCCCAAGTCATTTTGCTAATCGCACCACAATTTTACCAAAATCTGGCACTATCCTACAAATTCGCCTCCAATTCCTCTAAATAAGTGCCGATTTTTCTTAATTTCGGGTGAAATTGTGGGACGCATTAAATGTCCTATAAGGTCTTAAATCTAAAAATTTTGAACATGTCAAGGGCCATGTGCCTGGGGCTAAGGCCAATGATCCACCCCCACCAGTCGGGTCCCCACTCTGCTCTGCTGTCATCCTATGGGTGGTGATATGGCCAAGGGTCGGCCCCTTCCTCCTAATGGCACGAACTTAACATTTAAATAAAATTTGAACCCCATAGTTACTAATAAATAATCATGTGGCGTATTGGCAGGAGGCTTAGACTTATCTCTTAGAGGTCACAGGTTCGACCCTCGCTCCCTGCTTCTTGGACCTTGGCCCAATTTTTGGTGGCAACCCTTGGCTGCGCCATGTGGCAGCCTGTGGTTGACCACCAACCATCCAATAAAATTCGTCCACAAATCCACCTAAGCACTTGCCACGTGGCAACACACCATTCAACGTAGGTCAAATTAGTTATATGCATAGTCACCTGGCTAAGTAGGAATGTCCAACCATCGTAAAATTAGCAATATGGACTTATTACAGGGCTATCTACATTTTGTTTTTAAAATTCGCCTATTTAGGAAAACGAACAAAACATGTTTATAGGAGCATAGAGAGTCTGTTTCACGTGAAACGAGTTACGATGGATTTAGGATGATGAGAACTACGATGTCATTCATGTTCCACACCGATCTAACAAATTTGAATTTTCATCAAAATTTTTAGCACATGATCATTCCTCCCCACTAGAAGCCTTTTAGACCCCAAAAGATCACTTGTATTTTTCCAACAGGTGAGGGTATAGTTCCCTCACTTTTCCAATCTCGATCCATTTGGCCTTGGAAGGATGTGTTCCTTTGAGCCCCACTCGAAGGTAGTCCACACTCACTTGTTTTGAAGACCTTTTTCTTCTGTCAAGAATGGTGTCTTGTTGTATTTCATCAAGGTATTCAGGAGAGAAATCTCCAATGGAAGCAATTTGATCATTCTCTCCTTGATCTTCAATCAAAGGAGGCTGATACAACCTTAAATTTTCCACATTAACAACATAAATTTGCATATATGAAGGAAAATATAACGTGAAGCCATTGCCACCAATCTTTTCCAGAATTATGAATGGAACATATCTAATTGGTTTCAACTTTTTACCTTCTCCTTGGAGCCTCTCTTTGCCAATGTGAAGCCAAACTTCATCACCAAATTGGAACTTGTGATCTACCCTATGCTTGTCATGCCTTGACTTGTACTTTCCTTGGCTCTTTTCCAACTATTCTTGAACTCTTTGGCGTACTAATTGGATAATGAACATTCTTTCCTTGTCCATGTCACTATGACCATCAATAACAACATCCTTTCCAAAAATGAAATCCAAAGGTGACTTAGGCAAGTATCCCAAACATGCTTCAAATGGTGATGTTTTAGTAGAAGAGTGCTTGGCCTGGTTGTAAGCATGCTGAATGTAGTGCAAATTTTCATGCCACAACTTAGGATGCTTGCTGCGATACCCACAAAGAAGATGTATCACTATCATGTTCACCACCTTGGTTTGACCATTTGTTTGTGGATGAAATTTTGTACTCTTTTTCAATTTGGTGTCCAAGAATCCCCACAAGCTCGACAAAAAATTCCCAACAAAGCGAGAATATCGATGACTAACAATGGACGTGGGCAAGCCAAAATGAACCCATACATTCTGAAAGAATAACTGAGCAGTTTGTTCAGCTCTAATTTTCTTTTTACATGATATCAAAATACACATTTTCTAAACCTATCCACAACTACATACAAATAATCATGACCTCTTTTTGACAATGGAAGACCTCCTACAAAATCCGTAGAAACACTCTCCCATGGTCATGAAGGTACCAGAAGTGGTGTGTACAATCCTAACTTCCTATTACTGGGCTTACTGACTACACATAATGAACATCCTTTAATAAAGTCTGACACACTTTCAAGCATATGAGGCCAATAACAATACTTCTGTAGATGTGACACCATCTTACTTACACCAAAATGACCAACTATAAGAGCAGTATGTGCCTCTCTTATGATGTTGAATCTTTCTCCCTGTGGAATACAAATCTTAGCAAGATGGTACAACAAGTTATAATGCAAATGATAATCCAATTCCTCTACTTGGTTACCTTGTCTCAAGGTTGCATAAACATCCTGAAAGTCATTTTCTAATGCATACTACTCAATATAACTTTCATGTAAAACATAACTATGCTTGAGTAAAGTAGCCGCACTAATAATAGGCCTAGAAATCATATCAAACACCTTATTGTAGACACCTTTCTTATACCTTATTACCAAGTGGAATTGTTCAAGAAAACTTATTCATCGGAAGTCCCTTGATTGTTGCAACTTAGATTGAGATTGAAAGTATTGCAATGGCTGATGATCAGTGTGAATGATTATTTCCTTACCCATTAAGCAGTGTTTCCACTTTTTTCACACTTTGAACTAATGCATACAATTCCTTGTCATATGTAGGATAATTAATCACTGCACCATTGAAAGCTTCTGGTGAAAACATATAGGCTTACAATGTTGCATGAGGACTGCACCCATGGCATAGTCACTAGCATCAGTCTGGATCTCAAATAACTATCTCAAGTCTGGAATTGCAAGTACTGGGGATGGAATGATCTTTTCCTTCAATGAATCAAAGGATCTTTGTTGTTTTCATCCCTACTGAAAACACCTTTTTTCACACTAGTCAATGCATGCAAAGGAGCTGTTATAGAAGAAAAGTTAGCAATGAATTTTCTCCAATATTGGGCTGCTCCCAAAAAAATTCTTACTTTAGTAACTGTCTTGGACCTTGGCCAATTCAAAATGACATCAACCTTGGAGGGATCTATTTTCAAATCACCTCCTTCAACAATATGACCCAGGTAAACTAAAGATGTTTTTCCAAACTCACACTTTGACATATTTAAATACAACTGTTCTTTCTTTAAGAAATCAAGTACTTTTCTCACATGCATGTCATGTTCATCACGAGATTCACTGAAAATCAATATCTCATCTATGTAGACTATAAAAAAATCATCAAGAAATGGCCTCAACACATCATTCATCACACACATGAAGGTAGCAGGAGCATTACAAAAACCAAAAGGCATAATTGGCCATTCAAACAAACCTTGTTATGTCTTGAACGTTGTCTTCCAAATGTCTCCTTCAGCAATTCTAATATGATGGTAGCCACTCCTTAAGTCAAACATAGTAAAATACTTTTCATCTTTTAATTGATCAAGTAAATCATTATTTACCGTAATATTTTTCAATGCACGGAAGTCCACACACATGCCCCATGTTCCATCCTTCTTTGGCACCAAAACAATAGGTGACCCACATGGCAAAGAACTTGGCCTGATGATCCCTTTATCCAACAACTCTTGAATTTTCTTTTTAATTTAGCACTTTGCATCACTGAAATCTTGTACATGCCAATGTTAGGAAGAGGACTATATTGCTGCAGTTGTATCTCATGTTGGATTCCTCTCTTGGGAGGCAATACTTTTGGTTACTCAAACATCTCATCATATTTGTTAACAACATCAACCAATTCAGATTTCAATCTTGAGTCACAACCTTGAAAAACTTCATTATCAATATAATTTTTGGGTTTTATCATTAGAAGCATACAATTCTTGCTAGAAATCACTAGTTTTTTCATATGCCCTGCATTAACAAGCGAAAGATTTTGTTTCTTGCTATGGGCTCTTACAATGTATTCTACCCCATATTTGAAAAAAAGGTATTTGTTTTCATGTCTATGGAAGATAGTTTTTATGTCATAGAGATACGGGCTCCCCAAAACTATACCACATATGTCTAATGGCACAACATCAAGTTCCACTTCATCTATGAAATTTGCAGTAATGGTGAATTTCAGTCTACACTTTTTAGTTACGTGCAATTGTGCATTGTCACACACCCATCCTAATGGATATGGCTTATGATGTGGAATGGTTTCCAAGTTTAAACTTTTGACAGTGTTTTCAGAGATGAGATTGGCTTGAGAACCACTATCAAAAAGAGTATCAATTTTGCTATGCTTTGAGATTACCTTTATGTGAAAATGTTCTATCCATTTCTTTTAATTTGGATTTCATTGTGTAAATTTGAAGTACTAGTGCTAGCAATGGATTCTTTTCCCTTCATACTCATGGTTATAATTTTAGTTTCATCACCCGAATCGGATCCCAAATCCTGATGAGTGGTTGCAATTGTCTTTTGTTTTCCCTTGTTGTTGAATTTCTTTGGTTTCATCTTCACATGATGAAGCTTCCAACAATGAGCTTCATTGTGACCCTCTTTGGAACAATGCTTGCATCTTATTTTATCTATAGATGCATTTTTCTTTCCTTTCCCTTTGAAACCCTTTTCGTTTCCTCTACCCTTAAATGGATTTTTACTACCCTCTTCTTGATTATTTTTCCCTCTTGTCTCAAGATGAGTGGCTTGCACACAAACCTCATCTAGATTATTGGGATTAAACATAAGGATGGGATACCTAAAATAATTGTGTAAACCCCCTATATACTTCAACAATGGGTCTTGTGATTGCAAATCTACACCTAACATTAAAGACCTTCTAAATTCTTGAGTGTAATCTTACACATTTTGATCTTTAAGTTGTCTAAAATTATTCCAATTCCTGATGTCTTTCTACATATATGCTAGAGGGTAAAAGTGTCTTTTAATTGTAGCAATGAAATCAGACCAAAATATTGAGATCTTACCATGCTTTTTAATCTCTTGTTGTATCTTGGCTTCCCACCACACTAGTTTTGCACCCTCAAGCCTCAAGGAAGCTAGTTGAATCTTTATGTCATCATCTTGAAGGTTTTGAATTCTACAATATACCTCCAACTGATGAACCTAATTGTCAAGCTTCTCTGCATTCACTTCACCATTATACATGGGAAGTTCAAATTTAACATCAAGTTTTAACAGGGGTGTTTTACCAATTCCTTTGAGGTATGTTGATGAGTATGAGTAAGGGTTGTATTAGTGGAAGAGGGTGAAGATGGTTTTGAATATGAAGATGAAGATGAAGATGATGGTGGAGAGGGTGGAGGTTTACCTCCATTTCCATTACTTCCTCCTCCTAAAGAACCTTCTCCTTTTGGAGGAATGGAGATTTCACCCTGTAGTCTTGTATTCCTCTCTTCATAGAGGACTTTCTCCATCTTTATCATGTCAAAGAAATCCTTCATAAAAACTTCTCATCCTTTTTCATATTTGTAGGCTCTCGTTCATGTGACATGCTCACTGAAGTTTCAACTGGAATTTGAGGTAGAAATGGTGGTGGAGATTGTGGAAATCTTGCACTCCTTCCCCTTGACCCAACTTCAGGATCTTCAACCAATTGTCATTATCCTCTCTTGAGCTTCAATATTGTAAGCATGACATTCACTTACAAACAGTTAAATCCTCCTTGCATAAAGAAAACCAAGAGCTCTGATACCAAACTTGACCTAAATGGAAAATTAGTTTTGTTGTGCTAAATTCCTCTTCAGAATATGTAAAAGTGCCTAAGAATTCATGAGGTTAATTGCAAGTTTTAACCTGGGTTTTTGAATGTTTTTATCTAAATTTCATGTACAAATTAACATAAACAAATGACTGAACAACAACATATAACAGACATGAACATCACCAATAAAATATCACAACAACACATGATGAAGGAGTTCACCCTACCTAGGCTACGTCTCTTTGGTCCAACTTCCAATGGCTTGACCCTCTCTATTATGTTCAAAAGTGTGAATACATCACTTTACAATATTCAAATAGCTCTGAAAATTGTTCCAATGGCTCTAAAATGCTTGTCTAGCCTCTTTCTTCCCCTGATTTGGTAAAAAATAGAAACATTTATGGCACCACAATTTCCCCAAAATCTGGCACCATCCTACAAATTCGCCTCCAATTCCACTAATCGAGCGCCAATTTCACCTAATTCCGAGTCAAATGGTTGGACACATAAAATGTGTTGTAAGGCTTTAAATCCGAAATTTTGGACATGTGGGGGGCCACGTGCCCAACGCTAAGGCGAATGGCCTGCCCCCACTGGCCCAACCCCCACTCCGCTCCGACACAATCCTGTGGGTGGCCATATGGCCAAAGGCTGACCTCATGGGCTGGCCCCTTCCTCTGAATGACGTGGATTTAACATTTAAATAAAATTTGAACCTCATAATTATTAAGACATAATCGTGTGGCACACTGGCAAGAGGCTTAGACTTGTCGCTTGGAGGTCACGGGTTCGACCGCAACTCATTGTTGCTTAGACCTTAGCTTGATTTTTGGTGGCCCTTAGGCTACCACATGACGGCTTCTAGCTGGGCCATGTGGCAGCATATGGTTGGCCACCAACCATCCAATAAAATTCATCCAAAACTCCACCTAAGCACCTACCATGTGTCAGCACACCATTCACCAGAGGTCAAATCAGTTATATGCACAGTCACCCTGCCACGTAAGCATGCCTAGTGAGCGCCATGTTAGTAGTACAGATTGCTGATTAGGCTATTTGTATTTTTTTTTTTAATTCTCTTGTTTAGAAAAACAAACAAAACATGTGTCTAGGAGCATACAGAGTCTGTTTCGCACGAAACGAGTCGTACCAGATGCAGTAGGACGAGCACTATAAAGTCATTCATGTTCCACACTGATCCAATAAATTTGAAATTTGGGCACCTGATCAATACCAATTAATGAACAGAAAAACATCCATTTAAGTGAACCATTCTCAAAGTTCTTCGGTGCTGAGAGAACACATATTGACTTGGTTATGTTCAATTTATTATATGTTGATGTATGTTGTTTTTCTTTGGTGTTTCAAAAACATTAGTTACAGGTTTTCTTCATATGCATGAAAGTGTATATGTCAAAAAGGTGAGTTGTATGATGAACTGCTGGATAGACTCGGTACATAAACATCTTACCTATATAACTAGAAGTATGTATTTCGATGCATACTACTAGGATGGAAGCATGTCCGTAGAGATATTTAGTATCTAGGCTATTCTTCGAGGTAGTCAAGAAGCGTCGATTGTACAAAGTTCATCAATGATGGTCAGAGAAGTTTATGTTTTAAATGGAGGTCAACTGACTGATCGAAGATGTGGTGGTGAAGAAAGAGCGTTGTTTGCGAGATTCCAGAGTGGATGTGAATGCTAATGAAGACCAATCACACATATATCATATTATTGTTGTAATTTCTATGTATGCATTAAGGAAGGGTGTTGGAAGTAATGCTTCCATGTCATGTGTAGTTGTCATTGTGAGTCCCTAGGCATCAGCCTAGAAGGTGTTTATTCTTATGTAGTAAATTGGAGTCATGATCTAAAGGTGTCGAAGTAAGTGTGTTGTCTTATATATATGTAATTGTTGCGACGAATAGTATTATAGTATGCGATTTGTGTTGTGCAATTGCTCTTTGTGCTTATCTCTCAATTTCTAACACTAAACCATGTTATTTAATTACTCTATAACCTTTCAGCGAAGTATGTGTTTAAGGCTTTAGATGTTGATATGAATTACCAATTTTCTTAGTTTAGAGGTTTCAATATTACTATCTATTTTGTTATGAATTTCTTATATATTGATTTCCATATTCTTGATTGATAGAAAGGAGTAATATTTGTTAGGAATTTTATAATATGATGAAGAATAATAGTTTATCTATTTTAAAATTGTTCTTTTTTTCTAAATAAAAATTTAAGAAATTTTAAAATCTACTATTTATTAAAACACAAATTATATTCAAATTTAAAAATATTGTTGAGATTTACCATAATAAAAACATAAGACAATTCAACTTACCTTTAACATGGATGACACTAATAAGCAGCATGTCAAATATCAAAATGACAATCCTTATCGTTATGCAGGCGTGGAGATTATACAAACGAGGAAATATTGTGAGTATAATTGATCCAGCCATAATTGGAGCGTGCAACGTGCAGGAAGCATTGAGATGCATTCATATTGGACTTTTATGTGTTGGTAAGAAGATGCACAACTCAATTAAAAAAATAAACACAGCAGATAAATCAAGCACATCAAGACACAGGAATTAACGTGGTTCACTCAACTAATCTGGGCTACGTCCACACAACATAGGCATCGACAATTTATTAATCAAACAGGAGATTACATAATGAAATCCTCACAAAACTCTCACCCTCATAGCAAACAATCCGAATGGTTGCCTGTTATATAGCAAAGAGGATCTAACTGCCTCATATTGGACTTTTATGTACACAAGCTGACTCATCACTTTGTCCATCGATGTGTCTAATCACGCTCCTCTGTCTAATGCTGATGCTTCCATTACGTAACGCGTGTTCTAAATATTAATTCAATGTTGACATTAACTAAGAATGCTGATAGACGGTCTCATATGCATAACGTGTAATGATAATTATATTAGATAAATGTGAAAAAAGTAAATATAAATTTAAAAATCCAAAATAGTTAATATTTAAAATTTTATTTGTATTATAGTTAACTTTTTTTTTTATATTTATATCATTGTAGATCTATTTTTGTTCGGGATTTACCAAGTATTTAAAGAGATCAAGTCTTTTTTTATTTTAAAAGATGTTTGTCACTCACCAAATTTGATCCTCCTCACACTTGATAGATTTGGATGTTAGATGGATCTAGGGTCGTTGAATTATTAATTATAATTATAAATATAAGTATAATTATTACTTTTATGTGTTTTGTTTTATTTTATTATTTTTAGTTTTATTTTATTTTGAATGAGTCAAAATGTTAAACATGACAACATCTATACCATATTGGGATCAAAATTTTAGCAAGAGTTAAGTTTACTTATGAACTTCAAATATAAAGATTTCTTTTAATAAAAAATGGATTAGGAAATCATGGATAAATATATATTTAATCTTTAACCGTAATATTTATTACTACTTCCACCTAGTAAAAAGTTGAGAGCTATGGGGCAATTACAAATTAAAATGTAATATTAAACTTCAAATATAAAGAATAATTATAATAAAAAGTGGACTAGTTGACGGGAATATTGGATAAAATATAATATAATATTATTTTATTTTACCAAATATTTCTGGCAATCTTGTAAAAAATGGATTAAGGTAGCCATAAATATTGGATAAAATGTAATAGTTACATTTTACTTAATATTTCTCCCACTTCCTCCCCTCACTCCAACTCACTTTCATGTTAAATTTATTCATTTCTAAACTTACCATCCTAGATATTTCATAGCTCTGTTTCTATAGTACATTGCTACACATAAATCAAGAGATATATTACATATCTTATATTAAAGTGATTATAAAATAAGTCACTAGAATGAAGAATTAATTTGTTTTTGTACTATGTGAAATCATGTTTAACCTTACACTTCTTAAAAATACCTCCCTGAATCACCCAATAGCCTCAAGGAAGACTAAAACTTTTAAGCATATATAAACATTGTGTAATCATCCATTCAACTCATGGGCCTCATTGTTGACTATATGGATCTTAGTTCACCTCCTAGCTTAGTGAAATATACTATTCTCACAATTTATTATATGTTTTGATTATATTTTGTTTAATGAGATGAGTCAAAGTGAGATATTATGCCTAGTGGACTAATGTGCATTGAATGCAGGTTTGTGAGAGAAAATCAGGGAATTTTGGCAATATTAAGGGCTGAAACTTGAATGGGACAAGGAAGAGAGATTATAGGAGGTAAATCCTCCTCATTTACTCCCTCATTCAAATATTCCTCCATCAATCACACTAGCTCGGAGTAAAAGCAGTCAAGTCATGAAGATCAAAAGGCAGTCGAGCAAGTGACAGTCAAATAGTTACTTTATCTCGATTTTGGGAGCCAAGCTTCCCTAGATTTAAGGAAGTCATTGGAGACTTCAGTTGTATAAATAAAGAGGCATAGAGCCTCATTAGGATTGGAAATTTTTCTGTAAAGACACTAGTTATTTTTGAGCTCAAGACTTGTGGAAGACATTACTATATAATTTTCTGTTTTGACAATGAGAATGAGATTTTTCTTGATCCAATACTGAGTTAACTCAGAAGGTTGAATCTCTTAGGTTAGGGCCTAACCCTAGCAGCAAAGGCTCCTCTTCTTGTATCTGTATGCCTAGATTGATTTCATAGGTTCGTGGGTAGATTGTCTTTAGAAGTATTTCATTGCAAGTAGTGTAGATTTGATTAGTATGTTTATTAGTTTGTTTTAAATTGCGCTTTACTTCAACAGTAGTTTAGAAGAGATAAAGGAACATAAAAAAGTTGTCAATAGGTGTGTTGGCCTCACTTCTTCCTTTAAGGATCATGATTTGAGGAAATGACTCCTATGCAACCCCAAAAAGACAGAATTCTTCCAAGAGTAGATTTCTCAGCCTTTTAATTTTAGTCTTTTTCCTTACTACAATAAACAAGCTTTTCTTAGAGTAGATTTTTCTTTCCCTCATGAGTAATCAAGCTTCTTTTGAATCCATAGAAGTCTGGCTTGAAAAACCCTAGTGGTCTATCGCCAGTTGAACGGTGACAAAGGGCAGAACCATCACTTTTACTTGTGTATACAACACTGTCAGCTCTAAGTTTGTATGAACCCTGGGTTGATAAAGTAAAGCTGGTAGCCCTAGGAGTTGCAGCATTCTTGCTGCAGTACTGGTGCTCATCACTTTTTGGCGTCGTTGTCAGAGAGGTGTATGAGTAATATGTGATTACTGCATTCTTTCTTCCATCTCTTGTTTATGATATTCTGCTATTAGTTTCATTCAAAATTAATTTAGTTGCTTTCTTTTCCATTCTGCATTCTTTGCTTTCCTTTCCATTGTGCAAGTAAGATTTCATTCAAGTAGTTAATTTTCATTCAGTCAATTAGTTTTCATTCAGTTTGCAATTTCAATTCTGCAATCACTTTCAAAGTTTGAAAAAATACAAAATAGAACAAAAACATTTGTTTTCATGCCTCGTAGGAATAGGGATAACTTAGGGAATTTTTTGCTAAATACCCCCACTGCTTTAGATAGCCAACCTTCCCTCTTCTCGGTGGTTGTGAATTTGAGGAACCATTAGGTCAGAAATCAGAAATATTTGAAGAGCCTACAGGGGAAGAAGAAGAAAAAGAACCCATTTCTACTAACCCAATGGTTGAAAACATAAATGATAGAGGAAATAGAGAAAGAGTTGAGGGTGCCTTCCCCATGAGGGAAACTAATGGGATACTAAGATGAAGAATATAAGTCCCTTTTCCCTTCCTCATTTCCATGGCCTGACCACAGAAAATCTAGAAACTTTCTTATTTGAGTTTGTTTTCATATGCGGAACCTATGACTACACCAATGATGAGTAGAAGTTGAAACTATTCCCATCCACTCTCAAGGATGTAGCATTGTGTTGGTTCATGGGTTTACCTAGGGATAGCATCACAGCTTGGGCTTAGATGCAGCAAGCCTTCAACAACAAGTATTGGGATTATTGTAGATCTAAATACACTAAAGAGAAAATTTTTATGATGACCTTAGGGCATGATGAATCCCTAGAATATTATGAAGAAAGATTCCATATTAGCTACAAAAGGGCCTGGTGCACACTTGACCTTGAGTCACTGAAGCTAGTCCTACTTAAAGGAGTTAAGGAAGATCTTTTGGATACCCTAAACTTATTAGCCGGAGGGGACATCTACCAGTTACCCTATGAGGATATCAAGACTGTCTTTACAAACCATTCTAGGGAAGCTAGGAAAAAGGGTAGGGGTAGTCAACCTATGGCCAGTCCATCCTCTTCCAATGCATCTATCAAGGGTGAAATTGGAAACATGCAAGAGGATTTCAAGTGTGAGATGTTACAAACCCTTGTCTTACAAATGGACACTATGCACATTAAGAGAAAACAGGAGGAAGCAAAGAGAGCCTTAGCCATTTTCTACCCTAGATGCACCAGGAGGCACCCTAGGAATGAATGTCCATTGTATTCTATTGAAATTTGCTCAATCTGTGAAGAAAAACACTCCACAGACAAGTACTCTTCTCTACCTAGATTAAAATTTGTATATTAAGGAGCTGGAGGGTTGACTAAACAACTCTGCTACACAAATAAAAGGAGACCTCATGGGCCTAGGCCATACCAGCAAGGCATGCAAGGGTCGTCCCAAACATATTAAAACCCCAACTAAACCACATCCATTCCCTCTTGGGGCCCCCTTCTCATCCTTCTTGGTCTACACCTCCTCCTTGTTCCTTTACACCTCAATATCATTCCTAGCCAAACAGCCAGTCATTTCAACCATATGCACCGCCATAGCTTCAGTGGAATGCACCACCCCAACGATGGAGCCCCCCATACAATAATGTTGCAACATTGTTTCCTTCACCACCTACTCAACCAAAAATTTTAAACTCTACTCCACCTAAACAACGCTAGATTCACGCCCAACCAAATCCAAATCTGAACAACAGATAGGCGCAACTAGTATACAGTGGAGAGAGATCCTAACTTTTGGGAGAATTGAAAAATTTATGTGTCAAAATTCCACTTCTACAAGCGATAAAAGATGTACCTATTTACAAGTAGTTAATTAAGGAGAAGTGCTTCAAGCATCCATGGAGGCGAAAAAGAGATGCCCCTACCATTAATGTCATTGGACAACCGTGTGACTTAATGCTAGGGCAAGTAATCTGTCCAAACTATTTGGATGCTGGAAGCCCTATAGTAGATGTGAACATTGTTGGCACCATTGTCCCACACACTTTGATTGATCTTGGGGTTGTCATTAATGTGATGATCAAGGACACCATGCTCAAGCTCAATCTATATGGTTAATTAAGAAGGACCACAACAGTCCTGCAACTTGCAGACCACTCCACAGTGACACCTGAGGGGATTGTGGAGGATTTGATGGTCTCCATTGACTCTTGGGAATACCCTGCAGAAGGCTAAGCTTAATGGTTACCCTCTCATCCTTGGGAGGCCCTGTTTAAACACTACCGACTCCTACATTAGCTGCAGGGCTGGAAATATGACTATAAAAAATGGGCATATGTCCAAGCAGTTAGTCCTATACCCTCCTACTTAACCTTCTTTAGAGCATGAATTACCTTTATGGTTGGAAGACGATGAAGAGGATGAAGTTTATTCCACCCAACTCTATAACTTAGAAACAACCATGGGATGTGGACAACTGGATGAATATGATTTGATTGAACACATACACCAAAGTCCAACCCCCAGTACATAGTCCTTAGAAGAAGTAGTGAAGGAAACCTAGAACAACCATCAGATTGATCTATTCTTAACTGATTCCAACCCTATCCATGTCAAAACCATAGAATTCGGCCCTGAGAGAACTTTCAAAATCAACCCATCTCTTTTTGTTCACCAAGAAGAAAAGTTGTGTAACATGCTAAAGGAACATTTGAATGCCTTTGCTTGGAGTTACAAAGAAATGAAGGGAGTGCACCCCTCGGTGTGTACTCACCACATTTATATAAAAGAAGGGTGCAAACTAGTCCAAAAAACCCAAAGGAGGATGAATCCAGCTCTCAAAGATATAGTCAAAGAAAAACAACAAAAGATGTTAGATGCATCATTCATTTACCCTCTCTCAGACAATGGGTGGGTCTCTCCTTCGGTGTTGGTTCCAAAGAAAAATGGTAAGTGGAGTATTTGTGTTGACTACAGAGAGTTAAACAAAGCCACAAAGAAGGACCATTTCCCTCTACCTTTCATTGACTAAGTGCTAGATGGCCTGGTAGGGAAAATTTTTTTCTCTTTCCTAGATGGATTTAATGGGTATAATCAAATTCAGATCAGCCCGGAAGACCAAGATAAAACCACCTTCACTTTTCCTTGGGGTAATTTTGCCTATATGGTCCTTCCTTTTGGCCTATGCAATGCTCTTGCCACTTTCCAGAGAGCAGTATTGATTATCTTTGTTGAGTTAGTCCATGATGCATTAGAGATTTATATGGATAATTTTACACCTTCTGAATGTGATTTCCAGCAGGCTTTGTCCAACTTAGTTAAGGTTCTAAAAAATACATTGAAATGAACCTATCTCTTAGTCCTGAAAAATATAAGTTATTGATGACTGCAGGGATTGTGCTAGGTCATTCAATATCCCAACAAGGACTACAGGTGGACCAAAAGAAAATAGCTATCATCCAAAGGGTCCCACCTCCACAAAAGCAAAAACATGTCAAAAGTTTCCTAGGGTTAGATGAATACTATTAGAGGTTTATAAAAGACTTCAACAAGTTAGCTTATGATTTATTTGGGTTGTTGGCCAAAGATTCTGAGTTTGTATGGTCAAAAAGTTGTATAGAGGCCCTAGACACCCTCAAGGACAAGTTGACCACTGCAACGATTCTACAAGGACCAAATTGGGCCCTTCCATTTTATACATGTTGATGCCTCACACAAGTCCATAGGAGCAACTCTAGGCCAGATAGATGAAAATTTTCCTTATGGAATTTACTTTATCTGCAAGAATTTGTCAAAGGTTGAACTGAACTACACAATGACCGAAAAGGAGCTCTTGACTATTGTGCATTCATTGAACAAGTTTAGGCTTTACATTATAGGTTATCAAACATTTGTACATACTAACCATGTTGCAATGAAATATTTAATGAATAAACTTGATGTGAATGCCCAGATTATTAGATGGTTACTTTTATTACAACAGTTTGATATAACTATTGTTCATAAGCCTGGTAAGGAAAATGTTGTTGCATATTTTTTGTCCAGATTAACTTTTCCTGCAGGTGAGGAAGGAATGATTGATGACCAGTTACTGAATGAACACTTATTCACCGTTTCAATTCTCTCTCATGGTTTGCTGACATAGCAAACTATTTTGTATCTACACAGTTCCCACCAAATTTGTCCTCCAAAGAGAAAAGCAAGATTGTGAGGAAGAGCACCCCATTCACTTGGATTAAGGGCAACCTTTGCAAACTAGGCCCGGATCAAACTCTGAGAATATGTGTCAGTGAGGAGGAAGTCTTTGACATCCTTCTGACCTATCATGATGGGCCTTGTGGAGGTCACTTTCTAGCAAAGAGGATAACGTTTAAGTTGTTACAAGCTGGTTATTATTGGCCCACTCTTCATTAGGATGTGAGAAGATATACTAGTCAGTGTTATTAGTGCCAAAGGATGGGAAAGCATACTCCAAGGGATGAAATTCACTTGCAAACTCAAGTGACTTTCGATCCATTTGAGAAGTGGGGCATGGATTTCATTGGACCTATTGACCCTCCTTCCAAGCAAAAGTAGTACATCATTGTGTGCACTGACTATCTGACTAAGTGGGATGAAACCAAGGAAATCAAGGCAACAACGGAGGAGAAGGTGACTGAGTTATTAAGGGAAAATATCTTATACAAGCTTAGGTACCCTAGAGAACCGGTCATTGATCAAGGTAGCCAGTTTACATCCAATATGATTGAAGACTTGTTAATATAGCATAAGGTCAAGCATAAAACCTCCACTCGCTATCACCCACAAGCTAATGGGAAAGTGGAGGTGACCAACAGAGCATTGGAGGGCATTCTGACCAAAGTGCTTAGCAGTAGTAGAAACGATTAGGCAGATAGACTAGTTGAGGCCATTTGGGCCTACAATACCACCTGGAAGACCACCAGTGGATTCGCACCCTATGATTTGGTCTATTGGAAGAAGGTCCTATTGTCCATTAAATTTGAGTACAATAAATTGAGGATGGAAACCCAACTAGATCTAGATCTCAACAATGCACAAAAGGAGAGATTGCTTGAGTTGAATGGTTTAGATGAGTTCAGAATGCAGGCCCTCCTACACTGAGAGGTAAATCAAATTCAGAGGAAGATCTGGCATGACAAGAACATCAAGGATACATAATTTCAAGAAGGTGATTGGGATTTGTTATATGATTCCAGATATAAGGAATTTAAGGTAAAGTTAAGAACTAGATGCTTCGGGCCTTATGTCATAGAGAAATGTCATGATAATGGTTCAGTGCAGATAAGAACCATAGATGCAGAGGCCATTCCTTTACTTGTTAATGGGAACAATTGAAATTTTAAAAACGGCCATTGTCAAAGCAAGAGTTCATTAATGATATCTTAATGGTATCAACAAAATAGTGATGGTGGTGGAGCAAGTCTCAACTCCTACCTCATCAAGTCACTAAGAAAAATAAAAAAATAATAGAAAAATAAGGGGACTCAGGTGAAAAACTCCATGAGGCACCTGAGTCCCATTGTCGGGTTGAAAACCTCTTGAGGTAGCGCAATGGTGTCAAAAAAAAAAAAAAAGAGAGAAAAAAAAAGATCTCTGGGTAAAAGCCTCTATTGAGGCACCCGGGCAAGCAGCTAGGATGAAAACCTCTTGGAGGCAGAGTAGTTTTTTTCAAAACAAAAAAAAGAGAAGAAAAAATTATGAAAATATTGTTTGCAGGACAATAGGAGGATGATCAGAAAAACAATGGAGAATCAAAAGGGACCTATTCAGCTCATATTTTTATTTCTCCATTCATTATCCTTCTGTTGTGGCCACCAACAACCCCCCTCCTTATGAAATGTTATTGCTAATATTAAATAAGTGGGGACCCTTAGTTATAAAATCCAAAGAAATTAAAATAGTGCTTACATTTCTTTTTCGCAAATAAAGTTACCATCATAAGCTTTGTAATCTACATCTGTATTTCAAAGAAAACCTTCCCCACCTCTTCCTTCAATGCTCTGACTCCTGCTACTAGTTTCCGAATCTTTTCTACTAAAGTTGCCTCAAATAGGATCTAGAGCTCTGGAAGCTCACTGGATGATTTCATTATGGCCTCTTCTAGCTGTTGGCTTCACGCAGCTCCCTTCTCATGATCCTACATCACTTTATTCTTTTTCTTGAGCATCCGTTGGTTATTTATTTTGAGTTCATTGATGCCCAACAAATCGCGTTGCTCCCTTATCTTGACCTCATATTTGACGCCTTAATGAAGCTCATGTAATGTCTAAAGAGGGAGCATCATAAGATTTAGGCTCAGATTCTTCAATTTTTGTGTACTCTCCCTTTCCTCTACAACCTCGATGTGTACTGATACTTCTATAAAATGGACTACTCAGAGGTTTGCAATAAGCTTGGATGTCAAAGGTACCGTTCTCGCTTACTTCACGCTTACCTGAACCATGCTCGCTTGAATCATGCTTGTTTGAACCTACGATTCTTTAAGGCCTTGCTGGACATTTATCAATACTACCCTATATTGATCCTTAATGTTCCCCCACATATCCTCCATTGAAACACGGATGGTGTCACCAATTTCATGAAAGGCCCCCTCAATGAGGACAAAAGGATCTGCACTGGTAGATTTATCTGACTTCTGATTCTTCTGTGCACCACTAGTACTTTTCCTCTTCCACTTCTTTATTATGAATGGGGAATCAACATCCTCCATGTCCACAATGGGGTCTCCACCACCTTGTTCCCCTTCTTCAGTCTCCTTCTCGACATCTGGCTCAATAGTATTTCCCTCAAGGTCAATGATGACCATTAGAGGTACTTTCTCGATATCTCTCTTGGCCTCTGATTTTTCAGCCTACGCACTTGAAGTGGTCTCACTTGTGGCGACCTTCTCTGTCACTTTTATAGTTTTCGGGGTAAGCCAATTACTTGACCACTTACTAATGACCATTAAGTTTTCATATTCAAACAATAAGTATGGTAGCTCATGCCATACGCTCTCCAAATATTTCTTGGTGCAGATAGAGACACTATGAAAGTCCACTTTAAAATCAACAATGTCACTATACTATTGAAATAATGCAAGTGACTACCATGGCCTTTGGTTGATGATTGTGTGTAGAATTGTCTTAAATATAAGACACAATATTTTACTCTCCATAACCTAGGTCGGTTCCTTAGAGGCCCACAACAAGGAAAAATTCAGAGCCTCACACACATCAGGTTCCACATTAGGGAACTTTGTATCCTCTGGTGTTCGCCATGCTACCAACAAAATTAAGAGTAATAACCATGTGTAGTGGAATGAATTCCCTTCTTCCTGTGCTTCGCAGTAGTTATCCAAAAACTCCTAACAGAGAAACCCGACCCAATTAAACTGGATCCCCTTGCTGCACTGCACAACCAAGGATATGAATGGGGTGAGCACTTTGTCTGCCCAAAACTTATGCATGATCTTATCAGCCAAAATATATATGGAAAAATTCACAGCCTCATGATTAATAGAACTGATAGCATAACCCCAGGAATTCTTGACGATGCCATAGTCATTCTTCATCTGATTGGCTAGATTTTTCTCCTGAGGTTTCCCAACAAATGCATCATTACAGTTCGCTCCCTGATGAGGCAGTGCGGTAATCCTTCATATTAACAAATCGTCAATCAGGATTCTCTCTCCAAGCCACAGATTCCCATCATGTACCAAAGCTATTAGTTGGCTCACGCAAATTGTGTTTATGTTGTTGCGCCCAAAATTTGGAACATAAAACATATTTAGCAACCCAACATGTTCAATCCCAACTACCCACTTAATTGGTTCAACCCTTGTTACTCCAACTTCTTTGTAATAACATATTGGAGGTACTTTTTGGGCTTTAATTGAGGATACTTATTGTGATCATTTACATCCTAGCCCTCCATGTGCAAGTGTGGAACCTTCATTAACAAATCTCCCTCAGTTGGCACTTCCTCTGGTAACAGGGGTGTAAATACATTGTATTTGATGGCATATGCGTCCTTCGTCACCATCGCAATTGGTTTCCTTGGCAGCATATAGGGTGGAAACCTAGGATTGGTTCCACCTCAACTACGCTGATATCCACAAATATTCCGGCTAATTCTTCCTCATCCAGATCTTGGGGCTCCATTGGTTTTGTCTAGGAATCCATTTTCTCCTTACTCCGTAGTTCTACGGGGATTTTCCTCAGTGATTGTCTAACCGAGGTCCTTTGTGGATTCTTCTTCTTGGTCGTTGATGTTGTGGTATTAGGCTTAGTTCTTGGCAGTCTAGGTGCAGTAGTATCCGATGGATATGAGGTGGTCCTAATGAATTCTCACCCTCGACTCAAAAACTCCTGCTCAAGCTTCTTCTAACTCCAACCAAACATGTAGCAGAATGCTCGGCTCACACTTAGGTGCAAAATCTCATAGAGAATTCTCAACAAAAATAGTGTCTAAATGTGGACCGGGTTTCCATATTTATATCCTTTTTCAAATTCAAACCACTCAATTCCC